>BQNB010040727.1:0-10892 GCA_026074375.1 Tanacetum coccineum
GCTTAACAACTAACACTCTGTTTTGCACATAGCAAGCAGTATTAACTGCTTCAGCCCAAAAAGTAGTTGGCAACTTAGAATCAGCTAGCATAGTCTTAGCAGCCTCAGTTAGTGTCCTATTTCTCCTCTTAGCAACTCCATTTTGTTGAGGAGTTCTACCCTTCTTTTCATAAAACTGATTAATTTCTCTGTTCTTGAACTCAGTTCCATTATCACATCTAATCTCCTTAACCTTGTGATCTACTAGATTTTCTATCCCAGTTATAAAGGACTTAAGAATGCCACTAGTCTCATCCGTAGTAGCTAGAAAGAAAACCCATGTAAACTTACTATAATTATCTGTAACAACTAGGCAATACATTTTCTTCATAAGGATTTTTACAAATGTTGGACCAAACAAGTCCATATGCAAAAAATGTAAAGGAAGACTGATTGAGTTCACTGTTTTGGACTTACAAAAGGCTCTGTGCTGCTTTCCCTTTTGACAAGCAACACAGGTTTGATCATTTTCAAAAAGTTTAGAAGGTAAACCTCTTAGAAGATTTCCCTTAACCAATTTATTCATGGTTTTAAAATTTAAGTGACCTAGCCTTTTATGCCAAAATTTAGATTCATCAGATGTGGCTTTTGCAAAAAGGCAAGTTAAACCTCCTTTAGGATTTATGTTCTTTAAATCAAAACTATACATATTGTTCTTTCTAGGAACTCTAAGTAAAACTTGACTTTCATCAATTAACTTAAAGTTTAGAGATAAAAAAAATACATTCAGTGTCATTAAAAAGAACACTATTCTTTTTATCACACATTTGTGAGACACTAAAGAGATTAAACTTTAACTCTCTCACAAAATACACATCTTTAAAATCTAGATTACCAGTTTTAATGGTACCTTTTCCTGTGATTTTCCCTCCTTTGGGTTCCCTCCAAAAGAAACATATCCTCCATCTATCTCTTCATAGTCTGTAAGATAGGAAATTTTCCCTGTCATGTGCCTTGAGCATCCACTATCAATTACTCCTTTATCTTGTAAATCTATTTGTGGATTGCCCTGTACATCACATAAGAAAATCAGTTTCTTTTTGGGACCCAAGCCATCACTGACTTGGATCTGCCTTGTGCATCAATATAATCAAACCTTTTTAGGATGGTTGATGCACTGTTGTATTTAGAAACATGGTCTAAAATTTAGTCTTTGGTTTCCAAACCCAACAAGCTGAGGCCTTAACATCATTAACATTATTTCCCTTAACAGCATTAACTACTGCTTTTGGCCTAGCAGTATTAACATTTTTATCCCTAACAGTATTAACTCTCTGATTAAAATTACTGTTTTTAAATGTTGTGTTCTTATGAATGGGCCTCTTAACACTTGTATGTGTTGTTTTAGAAAGATATGACATTGGACTAGCAACATTCACTATTGTTTTTGAGTGAGCAACATTAACTTGTCTAGCAGTATTAACTGATACTAAGCCAAACTTCATTAGTACTGCTCTTGGAACCATGTTCTTTTTAGGGCAGGGGTGAGTCTTTTTGGTAAAATTCTGATGATTCACCCTTTTAGCATTGTTCCAAACAGGTTTTACTACCCTTTGATAATTACAATCAACCTGTAAATGATCAAAACTTCCACACACATAACAAGCTTTGTTAAACATCTCAAAATTACTTCCTAGTCTCTGAGACATCATATTATTCCACTTTCTTTGATTGCCTCTAGGAGTGTGAGTGTTTTTCCTATTGTGCTTAACTTGTTTAGCAGTTTTCCTATCAGTTTTGTTTGTTTGTTTAGCTTTGACAAAGTCTATCTTAACAAAACTAGGCTTAGCTATTTTCTTTTTAATTTTAGGTTGAGTCACATCTTCTTCCTCACTATCTGACACCCAATCCTCAATAATTGGAGCACCATTATTCTTCCTAACTACTTTAGGCTTTGCTTCACTAGCCTTAGCTTCAATGTTCTCAACTATAGGCTTAAGAACTACAGGCTTACTTGTAAACTCTTCTAAGCCAGTAAATGACAAGTCAGGTTTTGGAGGCATGAAATTTCCTATTAGGGGAGGTGGAACTGTATTATAGCCTAAACCTTTCTTGCAATTGTCTACAATCTGGCTCTCTATAATCTTGTTTAAGCTTTTAGATGCATTTTCAAATTTGTCTACATTAAACTGAATGCTATCTTTTTCCTTTTGAACTATTTCTAGCTTCTTCCTAAGCTCCCCAATAGTTATCTCTCCTACTTGAATATCCCATTTTAAGCCATTAATCCTTTCTACATAAACAGACTCATTCTTTTTATAAAATTTAAGTCTTTCTTCTACAGACTGTAAACTTGTCTTATAAGCTACAACCATTAACTCAGATTTCTTAAATCTTTTCAATAGTTGTTCATATTGAGATTTAAGCACTTCAACAGTTTCAAGACAAGATTTTGAGCAAGTAGAATCATTAGATACCTAAAATCAAAAGTTGAAGATGAGTAAGCCATAAGTGCATAATTAGGTCCTTCTTCTGCCTGATCACTCTAGTCATAACTACCAAGACCATCACATGAGATCAAAGCATTGGAAGTAATTATCTCCACGGGCACACTTCTTCTTGAGCTTTCCCTGTTCCTGTTGTCTTGGTTTGTTGAAGCTCTGCACTCCCTAGGAAAGTGTCCCTTCTTGTGGCAGTTGTAGCACTCCACTTTGGACTTGTCAAAGCTAATATTCTCATTGCTATTGATTGTAAGCCTCCTTCCAGTATTCTTCAAGAATCTTCTAGCCCTCATAGTCAACATGGCCATTTGCCATCTCAAATCCATCTCTTCCAAGTCATCTGGATGGAGTTGTTATAGATCCTTATTTGCAAGTTGAGGATTGTTTGGTTGACTAGCGAAGAATGCACAGATCACAGTATCACTCAAGTTATCAACATTTGTAGAGTTAGCAGCACTAACTTGAGTGCTAACAGCAAAAACTCCATGAGCAGTGTTAACTACTTCATTAGTGCTGCCAGAGTTGTTAGAGGACACAAAAGCCATGTTTTGTGTGCTTGTACTTGAGCTTGATGTCCCTTTGACTTCTGGTTCATATACTTTGAGATTGTTGTAGAGATCATCCATGCTCATTGTCTCTAATTCAGGCTTATTCCTCCATACAACAACATGTGTGTTCCAACTTCCCGTGACAAACTTCTCAACAGCTTCTGGTTCACATCTTCTTCTAAAAGTGTTTCACCTAAAATCTCCAGCTGACTCACAAGCTTCTGAAGCCTATCAAAAGTTTGAATTCTCGTTGTATATATATCTATCCCGCTGATTTTATGCTTGGTGTAGTTGTCTTTGTCTTTGATTACAGGTTATATTTGACAAGAAGAAGCTTGGAAATTCTTAGGAAGTTTCATCGGATGATTCTTGGAGGACAATTTAACTAGTTATCGCATGTTCATTCTCCATTATTGAGCAAACCAGGGGAGTACTAGTTTTTTTTACTTGTTTTTTTCCCTTATTCGTTTTTATAGGTACTTTTATAGAAAATTAGGGATAGTGTTCAACTTCAGTGTAGAGGGGGGGGGGGGAATAAGCCTTAGAAACTATTCATTCAATTACTATTTGGTTTATCCTTAAAATGATGGGTAATATATCAAAACATAGGATAAAAAGGTAATTTTGACCAAAATCTAAATTTTTTATGACACATACCGACAAAAACCGAGTATTAATAGCGTCTCATGGATAGGAATGTGTCTGACTAGCACAAAAAAATACCACTTGTTGATCCCACTTGAATAGATCTTGAATTCCTTAGCTTGTGTAAGGTTTAGTTATGCAAGGTAAATCCTACACAACTATGGTAGAAACTTTGTAAAATACATCAAAGACTATGCGGAATCTAATCTTTGATCAATAAGAAGAATTTGCAATAGAACAGTAATTCTAATGAATACATAGATTAACAAACAAAGCTTCAATATATTAATACGAATCCTCTAACTAGTATTAGGGTTACAAAACCTTGAAGCTATAACGATATCCAAACAAAAGATTTATAGATTGCAAACTCTATACCCTAGGACCTCCTTTTATACACCAAGGAGTCTTAGTCGATTTACAATATATATCTAAAACTTAGAATATTCACTATGATCTATTCTATAAATAAATAATACTTATCACATAAGTAATCTTGATCTCTAATCAATCTTTATCATTTCTTCTGTCTTTATCCATCCCTTGACAGTAGAAACTCTTTCAGCAGTCTTAATCTTTGAGCAGTTGTAACACTTGTACTAGCAGCATTAACTTCTAACACTAGCAGTAGTAACTTATACACCAGCAGCATTAACTGTGTACAAGCAGTAGTAACTACTTAGAATATTTTCTTCAATCTTCACCAGCAGTACTAACTTTACAATAGCAGTACTAACATATACCAGCAGTAGTAACTAGCAGTACTAATATACACTAGTAGTAATAAGTTACACTAGCAGTACTAAGTTACACTAGCAGTAGTAACTATGAACTAGCAGTACTAACTACTTAGCATATTTTTCATTAGAGTTAATGAACATCACTAACTTTAGCTTAGCAGCAGTAACACAAACCTTAGCAGCAGTAACTTCAAGATCATCATAAAGTCTTAAAATCCCAATTGGCCTTAAGGCCCAATAAAGGTCCAAAACGTTATATTCAAGTTATAAGATCCGATTTAGGTCCAATATCATATTTAACAAGGTTGAAAAAATCATGAATCGTTAGTCGGGTGGTCGACCACCTTGTAGCTTGTAATCGGTCAAGGCGGGATTAATCAGCGATTAATCGAATTGACATTTTTGGCAAAATTTAGGTATTTCTGGCAAGTTCTGTGTATTTCTGTTGATTTTTAGATATTATTGGCAAGTTTTTTTCTAAAACCAACTTGTAATAGATTTAAACAGTTAATATATGTGATCAAAACAAGTTTACAGTGAGTTTTAGGTACTTCTGGCAAGATTAGAAGGTTTTCGGCAAGTTTGACCACCATTGATCGTCGTTGAACACGGTTGACCTATTTGTTTGACCCTGTTACATTAATCGGCAAGGTTGGTGGCCTTATAGCGTCTAATTGGCGATTAATCGGCCCCTTAGACCTTGTTTTGCAACACTGATATATAATATCGAATATAAGTCCGAGAAATAAACCACACGTAAGCCAATACTCATGGACCAAGACCAAGCCAAGGTTTGGCTTGTCGTATTGGGCCGTGGCCCCTTTAAGCCAAAAATAAGCTATCCGTAACTTATTTTCAACCCGTTAAGCTTCGTTAGGCCTTAAATATCATACTTAGCTATAACCAAAAGCCATGAAAATAAGCCAGACCACAATAAGGACCACAATAAGCCGCGGCTTATTGGGCCTTATTGGGCTGTGAGCTTTATAAGCCCATAATAAGTTCATTAAGCTTTTAAATAAGCTAATAAGCTACATAATTCATTTAGACTTCAAAATAAGTTACCAAATAAGCTCACAAAAATAAAATACCCTAACTAAATAACCAAAACCATATTTCCTTAAACCCTTATTCCAACCGAATGTTAATAAGCTCAAAATAAGCCGAATATGCTTATTTTTATGTTAGACCAAAAATAAGCTATATAGTATCTAAATGTTTTTCAACTATTACAACCACGACATAAAAATGATAAACCCTTGCTCCCCTTTTTTCTTACATTCGAACGAATCAAACGCCCATTTTATTTATTTTCGAAAGTTTAAGCTTACGATTTATAGAAAACGCATCGTACAACATTCATCTATGCATCATAAGAATTCTAAAAGTACAATAATATTTGAGAAAGATTCGACTTACAAAGAGGGTTTTGAAAGCGAGTTAAGACACGATCCGACAACCCAAACGTTGTTTAAATGATAACCCGAATACTAGAATCAAACCAATACCCCTAAATCTTCATGTTCTTGATCAAAGTTGCAAAATTTTAAGTGTGTGTGTGTGTGTGTTTTATATTCGGACGAGCACAAGAGTGCATCAAAAGTGTGTGTGTGATGTTTGAAAAATAAGGAATGTATGTTAAGGATCAAGACAAATGATATAGTACCAAGGTTGGGACACAAGAGCTAAAAACTAGCCACCCTTGTCCCCTTTTGGGTTCGACCGGATATGGCATCCAAGGGAGGGTCAGGTTTCTTCTTTTTGTGTCGGTTTCCCTTAAAACGCATTGATCATGACTTTAAAATGTAACCCGAAGTTTCCTAGTATTTTTAATGAATTCAAAAATACTTTTACATAAATATTGATTATTTACATGACATATTTCATAATCAAATTGCCTTAGATTTGATTTGAACATTAATGGACGTGTCGGGACTCATTATAAGATATCTCAAGCTATACACGGGACAACCTCCCGAAACATGATCACATAGATAAAATCCTCTAAAAAGGATTAATTTAAACACAATAAAGATAAGATAACAAAGATAACCATTAATTAACACCGTCAACACGGTAACTTGTTCGACGAAACTGACAAAAGTCAAATAGTCAAAGGACTATGCTAAAACATGTAGATCTCAAAAAAGTAGAAGGGTTACATTCTACCCCCCTTAAAAAAGAACTTCATCCTCGAAATTCAACTAGGACTAGACCTAAAAAGATGCGGGTACTTGAGTTTCATTTGATCCTCACGCTCCCATGTGACCCAGATTGTGTCATGCCCACTACTAGTCCTTGGTAGCTTCGTAACAAAGTCCATTACTATTCTCTCCTATTTCCATTCAGGGATCTCAGGTTGCTATAGTAAGCCAGATGGCCTCTGATGTTTAGCCTTCACCTTCAAACAAGTTAAACATTTGCTTACATACACAGCTATATCCTTTTTCATTCCTGGCCACCAGTACATATCCCTAAGATCATAGTACATCTTGTCAGCTCCTAGGTGTACAGAGTACTTCGAATTATGGGCTTCGTCTATTATCAGGATTCGCACATTACCCTTCAAAGGAACCCATATTCGATCTAGGTAATACAATGCTCCATCACTCCTACATTCTATCAGTTCATCTAGCCCTCTCTACAACCCCGCAGACTCATCAGATGCCTCCTTCTGAGCCGCTAGTATCTTATCCTTGATACTAGATTGAAGGTTCATGTTCATAGCTCTAATCCTCTTAGGGTTGATCCTCTCCTTCCTAATTAATGCATCAACTACTACATTCACCTTAACAGGATGGTAGCGAATTTCACAGTCATACTCGCTGAAAAGCTCTATCCAGCGACGCTGACGCATGTTCAATTCCTTTTGGTTAAAGATATGCTAAAGACTCTTATGATCATTATATATAACACTCTTTTTCCCATACAAGTAGTGTCTTCAGATCTTGAGAGCAAACACAACCGTGCCTAATTCTAAATCATAGGTGGTGTAGTTTTTCTCATGGATTTTCAACTGCCTAGATGAATATGCTATCACCTTACCTCTTTGCATCAACACACAACCTAATCTTAAGCCTAATGGATCACAGTACACCACAAATTCTTTCGGTCCATCGAGGAGAGCTAGAACAGGCGCATTACACAACTTATCCTTTAAAGTTTGAAATGCCTTTTCCTATTCCTCACCCCAATCAAAGGCCTTGCTTTTCTAAGTCAAGATGGTAAGAGACTTAGCTATCTTAGAAAAGTTCTCAATGAATCGACGATAATACCCAACCAAGCCTAAGAATGAACAAACTTCAGACGGAATTTTAGGGGCTTCCCAATTCTTAACAGCTTCAATCTTACTAGGGTCTACATGAATCCCATCACCATTGATTACATGCCTAAGAAATTGTACTTCCTGCAACTAGAATTCACACTTAGAAAACTTATCATACAGTTTCTCCCTCTTGAGTAGTTCCAAAACCAACCCTAGATTCATTTCATGCTCCTCCCGAGTCTTAGAGTAGATCAAGATATCACCTATAAACACTATCACAAATTTGTCTAGATAAGGTCTACACACTCGTTTCATCAAGTCCATGAATATCGTTGGTGCGTTTGTCAGACCAAAGGGCATCACCGTGAACTCTAAATGCCCATGTCGAGTTCTAAATGCAGTCTTTGGAATGTCGTCCTCATGCACTCTCAGCTGATGGTATCCGGACCTAAGATCTATCTTAGAGAAATACTGCGATCCTTATAGTTGATCGAATAGGTCGTCTATCCTAGGGAGTGGATAACAATTCTTGATGGTCAACTTGTTCAACTCTTTATAATCAATACACATTCTAAAGGATCCATCCTTCTTCTTTGAGTTGACCCGACAACTCCTCCATTTTAGAAGGTGTCAATCGATAGGGAGACTTCACGACCGGTACTGCTCCGGGGATTAGATCGATATGAAACTTAATTTCTCGATTAGGTGGTAATCTTGAAAAATCATCCAGAAATACCTCGGGAAAGTTTCTAACCACGACAATGTCCTCCTTCTTTTGTTCCTTAGACTTTTCACTCCTAAGGTGTCTCACCTTCTCTTTTGGCCTTTCACCTACGACTCTAAGTGTCTTGCCATTTCGTAGTGGGATCCTAACTACGATCTCATGGCAAATGATCTCAGTCTTGTGTTTAGACAACCAGTCCATTCCTACGATCACATCAAAACTCCCGCTTCTAAACGGTATTAGATCAATGTTAAAGTATGCCCTTCTATTTCTAGTTCACAGCCTCTAATAACCTTATCGATCTCTACTAGCTGCCCGCTAGCTATCTTAATCTCATAACTGAATCCTAAGTTACTGGACTTTATGCCTAACAGAGGTGTAAAAGCAGTGGAAACAAAGCTATAGTTGGCACCAGAGTCAAATAATGTTGTAGAATAATGATTGGTTAGAGTGAACGTATCCGTCATGATGTTCGGGTCCTGGCGAGCCTCCTCTGCCTCCAACATGAATGCTCCCTCATATGCTTGATTAACATTGTTCCCACGACCTTGACCCCCATCAATAGCCACAACTTGGTTCGAATGACCTCCCCTGGGTCTTTGTGCTTGGTTCAACCTAGGACATGCTGCCTTGAAATGATCGGTACCACCAGAATCAAAACATGCTCCACGAGCATCAGTTAGGTTTCTAGCATTTACTGGGTTCACCATCCTAGGTACCACTCTACAGTCCTTAGCAAGATGCCCAAGGCGGTTGTAACTAAAACAAGCTCGACAAAGCGACTCAGGTGAGTGGTGCAGGTTACAGTTTGTACACTTAGGTGTCGTACTCGTGTACTCTCTCCTCATTGGATTAGCAGTTGTAGCAAAACAATTCTCAGTCCTAGTACTCTTGTTATCATCCTTCACATTCCTATCTCTACTAGTCTTTCCACTGTTACCTCTCGTCTTAGTGTTCTTCTTAAGTGATCCATTCCTAATGGCTTCATCTATTAGTGTACTAGCTTTCTACATAGCCTTTTGATTAGTTGTTGGCTCTGTTGCTGCCACCATCCCACGGATCTGTGGAGCAATGCCATAAATGTACCTCTCAATCCTCTTGTTCTCAAGGGTAACTAAATGAGGAACTAACCTAGCCAACTCATGGAACCTATCAGTATACACAGCATGGCTAGCCCCGACCATGACGTGGTTCCAAAACTTAGTTTCTAGTTTCTACATCTCATTGACCGGGCAAAATTCCTCTCTTTTTAAAGTCTTAAAGTCTTCCTATGCCATCCCAACAGCGGCCTCTCGGCTTCGTGTGTGGATCTGAGAGTTCCACCACGTGAGAGCCTTACCAACAAATGATCCAGCAGCATACTTCACCTTTTTGGTTATCCCTACACCCACTCTTATCCTGAATTGACTCCATCTTCTCAATCCAATAGGTATAGCATCATACTCTTTTGGGTTACAAGCTAAGAACTCCTTATAGGTACAACCTCTTTAGTCGTTGTTCATAATGACATTACTAAAAACACCCTGGATGTTGTCATTGACGACATCGCCATTTTGATTCCTATTGTTCCCCTGATTGTTACCTTGGTTGCCCACTTGAGCTAAGAGGGTGGGAAGTACGTTCTGCAACTGTCGAGCAATGATTGTGGAGAAGTCAGGGACTCCACCGACACCTCCATTCGCCTCAATACCTTGGTCATTTCCTTGACCATCAAGTTTACCAATTGTTTCATTGTTTCTCCTTACTGGTTCTCTAGTTCTTCTAGCTCTTCTACCAACTCGTCCACCCATTCCTCCAACTGGTGGTGCAGCAGTAGATCGGCCTGCACTTTGTGTCATCATCCTTGGCGGCATTATTTACACAAGGGAGAACATGGGTAATATTAGGTAGAAGGGAAGGTTAGCTTATGAGTGGTCTTAATATACTATATGTATATATATCCATATATATACACATAAGGTCCTAAGGTGTCATCACTGATTTGAGTGAACGATATTACCAGATATGTGTGAGTCATGATACATTAATAACTATATTGGCCACCGTATTTATATTGGCATCCTTTCCCAGTTGTGCTCAGTATTAGGCTCACACATCTTAATGATTGACTTATCTACTACTATATATAAGATATACCATAAATCTAATAGAAGCAAGTATAAATGGAACACCACGCACATAGATCCTATAATGCAACTATATAAAAGTTCTTAAGTTATCTTCTAGGCCAAGCCACCTAGTTCTCTATAACTTTGGCTCTGATACCAATCTGTCACACCCCGACAAGCCAGAAACACAGGATGCGACGGAGAACTGATAATCACAACACAAGATACAAGATAGAGAAATACTAAAAGGCATTCAAGATAAGTGTCATGACACTCCCTGACCACAAGTAGTACTTGGGTGAAGATCCGTCAAAGAACACATCACATAGTCAAAAGATCACAATTCAAATTCCCACACAAGAGATAAAGCTAGTCTCAAGAT
>BQNB010040727.1:19876-44343 GCA_026074375.1 Tanacetum coccineum
CAGCTCAGACTACCAGTTTTTAACAAACTTAGTACTGGTAGGTCATCTGTTAGTACTGCTACCACGCCATATGTTAGTGCTGCTAGTACTCCCACAGAAGATGATTCTGATGCATTTTCAAGTGATGGCATATTTAATGGAGCCTATGATGATGAGACTGTATGTGCAGTGGCTGATTTTAACAATATGGATGCCACCATTAATGTCAGTCCTATTCCCACACTCAGAATTCATAAGGATTATCCAAAAGATCAAATTCTAGGAGATCCTAAGTCAGTAGTTCAAACAAGAGGAAAGATTCAAAAGGATTCTTTAGCACAACAAGCATTAGTGAGCTACATCTCCAAACAGAATAGAACTAATCACAAAGATCATCAGAACTATTTGTTAGCATGCTTTCTCTCCCAAGAAGAACCTAAGAATATATCACAAGCCTTACAAGATGACAGGTGGGTTGAAAAAATGCAAGAGGAATTGTTGCCCTAAACCCTGATCTCATGGAAGGGTTAACCCCTAAAGTGAATGCACAAGCTACTAAAGCATATGTACAAGTAATATAGTCTTTAAGAATAAAAGGGATGAGAGAAGTATTGTTGTGAAAAACAAAACCAGGCTTGTAGCATAAGGGTTTAGACAGGAGGAAGGAATAGATTATGATGAGGTTTTTGCACCTGTTGCCAGGATAGAGGCAATCAGTTTATTTTTAGCCTTTGCATCATACATGGGATTTTACTGTCTACCAAATGGATGTTAAGAAGTTGCCATTCCTCTATGGCACTAATTAAGAGGAGGGTGTATGTTTATCAACCTCGCAGGCTTTGTTAATCTTCCCTACTCATCCAAACAAAGTCTATAGGTATTAAAAGCTCTTTATGGTCATTCCTCAAGGCCCTATAGCTGGTATGAGAACACTTTCCTTCTTTTCTGATGGAAATGGTGTTGTTACCATCAACCCCAAAAACACAATCTACGGGGGGGGGGGGCGGATCAGGCACGGGTTCAACAAGCCCATTAGTGTATTATTGAAGACCTTATAAGCCTTTAAGGCTTAAAGAGCCCAAAACCCATTTTGCATCCAAACGGCCCAAACAGTTTACAAAGGCCCAAAACCCTTAACGTTAACACAAACTGTTAAACCCAAACCTTTTTTTACTAACACTATTAGTCACTACAAGGACCATCAATGTAATAAATACATATAACCTCAAGGGCTATTATTGCCAATTTCCATAAAGTTTAATCACCACAAGGACGTTCAATGCAACAACATGATACAAAATGGGGGACTTATTTTGCCAACTCCATAAACTTCACTCAGTAATCAAAACAGAACAACCCTTCCCGCCAAAAAACCCCTGTTCACTTTCCCTGTCATTTTCCCTCGTTTACTGTTCCCTTCACCTCCAAACAAAACATCACTCTCCCTCTTAGTTAACCCCACCCTACATGGGCTCTTGAACATGTTGGCAATCCCTCAATGCTCCATTAGACAAAGGAAAATGACAAGAGATGAAAGGCTATGATCAAAGGGATTGGGCTCCAAGCAAATTTTAATGGCCAAGATTGATTTTTAGACTTACCCCACAACAAAAACACACCTCTTGAACTCTCTCACCAAAGAAGCACAACAAGAGGACCAAGACTTAGTATAAATGAAGGGACCATATGTCTAGCTATATCTCTTTTGTCCGAATTGTTAATCCATGCATTTTATAACTATTAGTACCATTATTAAATACTGCAATTTAATATTTACATGTCATTTAATTAATTTGTCTTTTAAATACTTGCAACTGTACCTTTTAATTAAGTTTAATGAAATTTTCAGCTTTTCTTTAAATACTTGTCTTTTACATTACTTGTTATTTAATCACTGTTTTTAAGCTCTTATTTAAGCTTTGGAATCATTCAAAGGTTGTTTAAAAGTTTGTTTAATTTTTTGTCTAAAAAATAAAAAATTCACAAAAAGAAAGAATCTATCAAAGAAATCAAGAGCAAGGTGTAATCTTTGATGGCTTGGTTTAGAGCTTCATGGGAAGCACAAAGGAAAGTTTTTTAAGTAGTTTAGACTTATTTCCTTGCCATAAAGAAAAGCTTTGGACTCTTTGTAAGTTTCACTTTTTCATTTTTTGCTTATTTTTACTGTAGCTAGCAGTGCTTACTTTATGCTTATTTGTCTTTATTTTATTGCTTTGATGTTATTAATTTTAGTTTTCATGCAGAAACTGTCCTTTATTTGCTTTATTGCTTATTGCTTATTGGCTTTATATTTATTAAGTGCATAATTCTGTTGGATTTTTGCTTATTTGTGCTATCCTAGCTTTGTTGATATTCTATTTTTTTAAAAACTTGCTTAACTCTTCATAAATCAGCCTTAAAAAGTGTTTTTGAAACTTAAAGGGGTGCTTGGGTTAAGGGAGTAAAGTGGGTCATTTTGGTGTAAAATCCTTTTGGGTCACTTGGCAAACTTGCACAAGCTTTTTAAGTTTTCTTTAAGCCGTTTTGAAAGGTCTCAAAGTCTTTGAGTTTGTTTTAAGCTTTTCCTCAAAAGTTTTTCAAAACTATGGTGACAAAACTGTTTCTAAAAGGCTTATTTGATTTAGCTTTCCAAACCAACTTTTGAGTGTTGTTTATGTGTTGTTTTTAAGTCTTAAATGCAGTAGTATAGTGTTCCTTAGGTTTACCTTTTGTTTTTACCAAAAACTGTCAAGTGTTTTTCATAGTTAAAACAGCCTTTTTCAAATCCTTTTTGCAGATAGTTAAAATTGTTTTTAGACCTTGAACTTTGGAGCATAAGCTCATTTGTGGGTGTTCTCCATCTGTTTTAACTTGTCTTTCATTTTCAGCTTATTTTTCTAGCTCATTTTGTAGCCTGCATATAGCATTTAGTCTCTTTTCAAAACACCAACTCATCATATACTAAGTGTGTCAGCACTTTTCATAAGCCCTTTTCAAGGCTTATTTGATTTTTAAATTCTTTCTTCTTTGCTGATAATAGTAGCCTATAAGCCAATCTTTAAGCTCATATAGCCCTCATAGCCATAAGGATCCTTTAAGGGCTTAAAAATTAAGCCCAAAAAGTGCCCCTTAGGCTGTTTGATTGTCTGTTTTTGGCTTAAGTGCTTATTTGCCTTATCTGTGCTTATTTGCTTGTGTTCTTTGCTTATTTTTATTTCTAGTTGCTTATTAGGGAGTAATTAGAATAATAGAAAAGTAGCTTAAGTTAGTTTTTATAGGGTGCTTATTTGAGCTTATTTAAAAATGTTTTAAGCATTGCTTATTTTCCTTGTAATGCTTACGAGTAAGCTTAATCCTTTTGCTTATTTTACTTTCTATTCTACTGGCTTATTGAAGTTTAAGACTTGCATCTGTTTTTTTTGCTTATTTTTCATTTCCCTTAGCTTATTTGTGTTTTAAGTAGCCAACAGTTAGCTCTTTTAGGACTTAGTGTAAAAAGTGAATCTATCAAGTTCTTTTAGCTTATTTCGTGCTTATTTTTAAGTTTTAAAAAATTTTCTTTATTAAAGTTGGTAGTTTAAAGCTTATTTATAAGATGTATTAAAAGTTTTTTAAAAAAAAGCAAAAAGGGGAAGGTGGAAGTCCAAGGTGAGCCAAGGCTCGAACCCTGGACCTCAACACCCTCAACCCTTTATAACACACACACTTACCGCTGCGCCCTTGGGACTTTTTCGTTATAGTCCCAAGTGGCTTGGTATTTAAGGACATTTTGGCCCTTTAAGCTTATAAGTCGTTTTAGCTTATTAACAGCTTATTTTGATAAGCTGTTTTAGGCATCTTATTTTTCTTAGATCCAACTTAGTTCAAAGCATTTACCCTTAATTTTTCAGATTTTTATAAGTTCGTTTAATATTTTTAATTAATTATTTTTATTAAAACAGTTTTTAATTCATTAAAAATTAAATAAAAGTCAAAAAAATCTAATTCTTTTTTAGAAAATTTTCTTTTATCATTTAGGTCCTAGGAAAATTAGATTTGCATCCGTAGGGTTTAAATTTCAAAATTTAGTTTTTTTAAAGAACGGGTTTAGGACCCGGTTCTCGTTTTTAGGTTTAAATTCACTTTTAGCTTTTGTTTTTAGGTTTTCTTTAATCGTTTTTGCATTTTAATCTTAGAAATTAAAAATCCAAATCCAATATCCTCTTGATCCATTCAATTCACTCACGCGATCACAAAAAAACGTCTCGATTTTCAATTTCACACCTCGTGGGGGAAACGACCACGGGGGATTTTTGATTTGCTTTGTTTAAAAGCAATTCATAGAGTCTTTTCGAATACTTACCGTACTATATTGAATATAATTATTGATTTTCCTTATTTAATAAATATTATTTATATACAAAGGTTAAATCTTTGGTTATCATTTTCTTTAGTGGGATATGTAGGCCTTAATGAGAGGATTAATATTTTGTATTCGGATTGTATTGCATGTCGGTAATTAAGCGACGGTGGTGGTGTTTGTGTGGTGGTGCTCGGCCGGACAAAGAGGAGAGAAAAGTGTGTGTTTTATTATAAGAAAAAGTGGAAGTATACCTTGTAAAATACCATTGCACATCTTTTGATTTTTGGCAACAATAGTCCCTCCATCCTTTATTTCTTTCATAACCAATACATAAGGGTGTTTGTTTTGTCTAACTTAACCGACCACAACATTTCTCATATTACTTTCGTAAATATTTTTATTTCCGTCATAGTTTTCTTGGTTTAAAACGTTTAATGAAATGTGTATACTTTAAAAAATGTGAGTTCCAGCTTCCAAGACAAGTCGACATTTGGTTAAAAAAAAAAAAAAATTAAAAATATAACTGCATGGTATGATCACCTTCCAATGAATTCCATCCACTCTTTCGACGAAATGATGAGGAAATTTCTCTCGAAATACTTTCCTCCTTCGATCGTGACTAAATTAAGGAACGAGGTCACAAAATTTACACAAGAATCGCACGAATCATTGTTCGAGGCATGGGAGCGTTACAAATTATACATTGATCGGTGTCCTAACCATAATATGCTTTTAGTTACACAAATTGATATGTTTTATAATGGGTTGACATTAAGGCATCAGGACACCATCAATGCTGCAGCGGGAGGAACTTTTATGCAAAAGACACCGAAAGAATGTTATGAATTGATTGAGAACATGACCGCTCACCACAACCATTGGGACACTTCAGCAACTCAAGACGAGACGTCTAGAACTATCTCTTCTACTACCACCGAGAGTCCTGAAGTTGTTCGACAATTAGAAATGATGAATAAGAATTTTCTAGATATGATGAGATAAATACAATCGGTCAAATATGTGAGTCCGAAGTGCGAGACTTGTGGTGGTCGCCATTCTTTTATCGAGTGCCCAGCCGTCGGTGGCTACACTCAAGAGGCCGCTTATGCTACTACGGGTAACCATAATTCAGGGGGTAATTCCTACCAACCACAAGGTAACCGTAATATGCTTAGCTATCGCTCGAGTAATTACCTCGGACCACCCGGTTTCAATCAACCGAATGTGCAAAATAATCAAAACCGATTCAATCAAAATTAAGGATACAATCAGAACCGAGGAAATAATTTTAATCAAGGAAATTATCAAGCTCTGAATAATCAAGTTCAAGTTTAACCTTCAAATGAGTTATTAAACTTTATGAAGATTAATGAGACTAATATGAGAGCCACGCAAAATCAAATAACTACTATGAGAACAGAAATAAAAAATGAATTTGAGATTACGATGGCAAAACAACATAATGAGCTAAAAATCATGATGAGTAGTTTTTTTCAAATGCAAAGTCCCTCGGGTTCGGGATCACTTCCTAGTAATACCGTAGCTAACCTGAGAGGTGACGTGAAATCTATTACCACCCGAAGTGGTGTTGCTTATGATGGACCTACGATTCCACCTACTCCATCTCCTCTCCCGAAAGAAGTGGAACGTGAAACCGAGGCAACAAAGGACAAGGACCAAACTACAAGTTCAGAAAGTACCGCACACGTCCTACCTCTGGTTATCCGAGACCCGATTCTAAAGCCCGAAGTTGCTCCAAAGCCTAATCCTAAACCATCGATACCTTATCCTTCAAGGCTTACCGACCAAAAGCTCCGTGAAAAAGCTAATAATCAAATGTTGAAGTTTCTACAAATCTTTCAAAGATTACACTTCGATATTAGCTTCGCGGATGCTCTTCTTCTTAGGCTGAAGTTTGCGTCTACGTTTAAGAGTCTCCTTAGTAATAAGGAAAAATTATTCGAATTGGCAAATACCCCGTTAAATGAGAATTGTTCGGATGTGCTCCTTAAAAAGTTACTTGAAAAACTTGGAGACCCAGCAAGTTTCTAGTCCCATGTGATTTTCCAGAGCAAGATGAGTGCTTAGCGTTGGCCGATCTTGACGCTAGCATTAATCTAATTCCTCTTTTCGCATGGAAGAAGCTTTTGCTCCCGGAACTCACTTCGACCCGCATGACACTCGAACTTGCAAACCGATCGGTTGCTTATCCGAAAGGAGTTGCCGAAGATGTTTTTGTAAAAGTAGGAAAGTTTTATTTTCTGGCCGACTTTGTTGTAGTTGATTACGTTGTCGATCCTTGAGTTCCCCTCATCCTCGAGAGACCTTTCTTGCGGACGGCAAGAGCTTTAATCGATGTACATGGTGAAGAGTTAACTCTTCGAGTCAATATTGAGGCCATTACGTTTAAAGTCGGGCACGCTTCAAGATAATGTCGTAATTATAATGAAACGGTTCATCAAGTCAAAGTCATAGACGTTGCTTGTAAGGAGTGTAGGATCGATATTCCTTAATGAAACACTGATATACTGTCAACTATGCGGAATCTAGTTGGCAGTACTAAGAAGAACACACAATGCTTAATCAAACATTTTGTATTATAACTCTTTTGAATCTGCCTAAATTGCAGATCCCTAATACAATACTAATCTCTAATATCACTAACTAATGCTTTTTGCTATTGTTGCTTTGTTGTTCGTGTTCATATATATTCTAATACCTTCCTAGAGATCCTTTTATAAACATAAGGATAACTCTAGTAGGTGTACAATCCTTGTATGACATAAACACTAATCAATACTAATCATTAAAATAACTGTTACAAGATAATTACTAACATAACCATTTAAATGATAACCCTTTAAGATTCCTTTATCCACGGCAGTACTTCGATCTTTAATTGGCAGTACTTTGACTTTCTACTTAGCAGTACTTTGACCTTTTGTCTTGTATGTCCCAACAATAATCATAAAATTTTGATTCCTAGTTGATGATAGGATACCTAGTGCCTAGAACTTCATAATCAATATTTTCTTCTTCTTCAGGAACTATCTTTAGAAAGATTCTTAGTTGATTCTCCTCTTCATGATCAGAATCAGTCTTTTGCCTTTTTGACATCTTTAGAGCTTTCATCTTAAGTCTCTTTCCTGATCTTTTCCTGATATTCTCCTTAGGTCCTTCAACCTTACTGCTTTCAAGTTCTTTAGCAACTTCTTCTTTATCCATACCAATTGCTTTCTTGTTCATCTTTTCAATCAACTTATCATCCTCAACATAACTAATTAGAATAAATCTTTTTCCCTTTTTACCTTTTCATACATCACTTGTATTTCTTCAAACTTCTTTTTGTTCAGCTGAGCATGTTTGTATCCACCTACATGCTTCAAGTATGTCATCATTTGGTTTCTCAGCTGATTTCTTGTAGGAAGCTTGTTTCTAATATCCTCAGATTTTGTTGAGCAAGAAATCGTCTTTGTGCAGCAATGGTATCATGAAGAAACTTGGCTCTTTGCTCAATGGTAAACTTTTCTCTCTCTTCTTCTTGAAGCTTCTCAGCAAGAATCTTGTCAGCATTAAGTCTTGCTTGAATAAAGTCATACTCATTGGTGAATGCAGCCATAGTAGCTTCTTCCTCAGCTAACCTTTTCTTATTCTCTTCTGCTTCCCAATCTTCTTGAACTTTTCTGGCTATCTCTTCATCATTAGCAAGCATTTTAAACTTCTTTTCAGCTTCAGTGATATCTTCTGATTCAGTATCAGATTCATCTTCTTCTTCAATCTTCTTTTTGCCTTTAGCTTTTGGATCAATCTTAGGAAGAGGCTTTAATGTTAAGATTGACCTTTCAGTTGTAGTTCTTGGTCTATCAGTATCTTCAGTATCTTTGATCTCAACTCCTTTTTCTTTTTCCTTCTGTTTCACCTTGTTCTGACTCATTGTGATGAGAACTTGTGCAATAGTCTCATCATCACCAAAAACTGTTGGAGTAGGTGTTGAAGTCACTGTTGGAGTAGCACTTTCATCTGAATTTCCATCTTTTGGCTCAGCAGTACCTTCATCATCCTTGTCGGTACTAACTTTTGGCTTGTCAGTACTAACTTTTGGTTGAGCAGTACTAACTGGATCTTCAGTACTAACTCCCTTTTCTGCACTTTCCTTCTCTTCAAGCACCACAGTATCTCCAGACAAGCTAAGCTCCATAGTTTTAGAGCTTGTCCTCCCCTCATCTTGAGCATCCTCAGTCTCCATGTAGTCCATTGCATCATCCACAATATCATCAAGATCATCAAAAGCTGGATCTTTATGCACTGTAGGTTCAGATTTGGCAGGTTTCCTCCCCTGTTTGGATACAGACTCCTTCTGCATCAACTTTTTCTTCAAGGACTTCTTCCTTGCCAATCTTTTCTTCATGGAGACACTCTTGATCCAAGCATTATGGTGTGATATCACAGGTTTAGCCTTCTTCTTTAGCTGCTTGATCTGAGACTTCAAATCTTTAATTTGTGCAGCTTGAGTTGTGACCTGTTTACATAAAGACACACAAAGATCATATACACTTTGGAGTGTCAGGCCATCCTTATTTCCTGATAGGGATCTATCACTGGATGACTGACCTCCATGATTCCCACCAGAGCCTTCTGGAATGGAATCAGGAATTGGGTTAGAAGAAGAAGGTCTGAGGGATGGGTCAGGCTGTGGCTCAATTGGGTCTTCACTTGGGTGAGAAGGAGAAGGTGTGGGTTGGGTTTCAGATGGTCTTTCTGAAACTGCACCTTCATCCTCTGTTGGTTGAGCCAACATAGAAGGAAATAAAGGGGTCACATTCCCAGAAATTTTTTTACCCTTTTTAACCATAAAAGAGAAAACCTTAGTAGTCAAAGCATTAATAGGGAAGTAGTCTAAGGGGACAGGCACATTCTTGAGTTGGTTAGTCAAAAATACTAGAATAAACCTTTGGTACATGACAAACTTCTACTTTGCATCCAAATGCCTCATCATACCATCAAAAATTAGTTTTGAAAAAGTTATAAACGTGATTAGTGACCAAACATATTACAGCAGTTGCAATATTTGTATGTATTTGATCCCAAGATGTGCTTTTGGAACTTAAACAATGAATGATGGTATGAAACAAAAATTTCCATTGAGGAGAGAATAGTCCTTTATTAAAAGTAAGTGTGTTCAAATCTCCCTCATACCCCATCAATTGAATGGTATCAAATATAGCCTGGTTTGGTAACACGTCCATCCCAGCATTTGAGATTGAGACAGGCTTGCCAGCAACTGTGGCAGTAATATACCTAACATTGTTGATTGTTTTGGATTTAGCAGTCATCCAAAACTGTTCAACAAACGTAGTAGAGACAACAAGACTTACAGTGAGAGCATAGTAAATTAAGTTGCGTGTAAGGAAGTCTATGATCTCATGAAATTCAGCATTCCCATCAGCCTTTTCTAAGTAGGCGACCATGTTGTGCTTAGGACAGGATTCAAGAGTTACCATAATCGATGAATTAATGGTTGTCGATGATGAAAAGATTAGGGTTTGTAAACGAGAGCGATTAAGAAATCTTAGGTGAAGAAAGTGTGTAATTGAGATGGTTTTATATAGGTTGAGCAAACCCATGATCAAAGAAACTGTGCAATTTACACTTTAGACCCCTAGCGATATTTTCTCCAACGGCTATTCAGCGGTATAAACTTTGCCCAACGGTATCAACTTTAAGCCTGGCGGTACTAACTTTTTGGTAACCAAAAGTAACCAAAACTAGCAGTACTAACTAACTTAGTACCATATGAAGAGCCCTAAAAAACAAACCAAACTGCATTACAAGGTGTTGCACTCAATTCAAACACCATAATCATCTATAGATATCTTTGAGCAGTGCTAAGTAAGCCTAGCGATATTAATTCTGGTACTAGCAGTACAAAGTGTCTGCAGTAATATGAACTAATCTTAGTACCACATCTAACCTTAAATCCTTATGACAAAGAGTATAGTGAACTCCAAATGAACATCATAGCCATCTCTTATTCTTGGAATTCATCTATCAACCTGTTACAACAAATACTGCCACCCCTTAAATATGTGGTTTACAAAATTTAACATCCCCTTGCTAACGCATCCAAAAAGTTAAATCTTGTGACATCAAATCCTTTGGTGAGAAGGTCTGCAACATTAGAGTCTGTGTGAATCTTGATAACTTCTATCAGTCTTTTCTCATAGCAGTCTATGATAAAATGAAATCGAATTTCGATAATGAGCAACAGGATTCTTGATAACACTTATAGTGCTCTGATAACACTTATATGCTTGGTCCTTGAATATCAATATGAATTCTGGTGTTCATGAAATTAAAACCATAATCCATCATCTGATTCTGTATCCATAGTACTTGCCCACAACAGTTAGCAGCTGCAACATATTCTGCCTCAGTAGTAGAATACACCCCTATTTTTACAATATAGCAGCGAAAGCTAATCTGGGGTATTACTTCATGGATACAACAATCATAATCAATTTTCTGTCAAGACTGGCTCCTCCATAGTCACTGTCTGAGAAAGCTTCTAGTTCAAAAGGTGAATCCCTAGGATACCATAAACCTAATTTGGGTTGATGTTTGAGATATAAAAATCCTTTTTACTGCATTTAAGTGTGAAGCTTTTAGAGTGACTTGAAATCTAGCAGGCAAAGACAACACCTACTTGATGTTTGGCTTGATGAGTCAAATACATTAGAGAGCCAAATCATAGACCTGTAGACATTGTACATCTACATTCTAACACCATCTTCTTCCTTTGACAGTGGGGATTTTATTAGACTCAATAGGAGTAGTAGCTGTTCTGATAGACAAAAAATCAAACTTTTTTAATATGTCAGCTACATACTTGTCTTGACTAATAAAGATTTCATCAGGTTGTTGCTTTACTTGAAGTCCCAAAAAGAATGTGAGTTCCAACCCATGGGGGGGGCAACTCATCTGGAATCTTTGTGCATCCATTCTTCAAAAACTTGTTACCTGACTTCTTAGTAGAGCCAAAAATAATGTCATCCACATATACTTGGACTAACATAATGTCACTCTTGTTCTTCTTGATAAACAATGTTTTGTCTATGGTACCTCTTCTGAAACCATTTTCCATCAGAAAAGAAGAAAGTGTCTCATACCAAGCTCTAGGAGCTTGATGTAGACCATAAAGAGCTTTGATCACCTTATAGACTTTGTTTGGATGAGCAAGATCAACAAAGCCTGGAGGTTGATGGACATACACCTCCTCTTCAATAGTGCCATAAAGAAATGCACTTTTAACATCCATTTGGTAGACAGTAAAAGCCTGTATGATGCAAGGCCTAAAAATAACTAATTGCCTCAATTCTGGCAACATGTGCAAAAACCTCATCATAATCTATACCTTCCTCCTGTCTAAACCCTTGTGCTACAAGCCGTGCTTTGTTTTTCACAACAATACTTCTCTCATCCCTCTTATTCCTGAAGACCCATTTTGCGCCAATTACCTTTTTACCATATGGCAAATCTATAAGTACCCAAACTTTCTGTAGTTTGAACTAAAGCAATTCCTCTTGCATTGCTTCAACCCAGCTTTCATCTTGTAAGGCTTGTGATATAGTCTTGGGTTCTTCTTGAGAGAGAAAACATGCAAACAAACAGTTCTGGTGATCCTTAGGGATTTGTTCCTGTTCTGTTTGTGGAATGTAACTTATACCAAGCTGTTGTGCTGAAGAAGCCTTTTGAATCTTCCCTCTTGTTTGAACTGTTGATGTAGGATCTCCTAGAATTTGTCCTTTTAGATAATCCATATGAATTCTGAGTATGGGAATAGGACTGACAGCAATGGTGTTATCCATGTTGTTAAAATCAGCCACCTTGCACCACTTGCACCACCATATCTTCTCCATCATCTCATAAGCTCCATTGAATATATTCAATCATTTGGGAGAGTATCAGAAGCATCTTCCAAGTCAGGCATATTTGGATCAATGGGTAAATCAGCATTAGGGAGAGTAGATGCATCAATAGGTATTTTTCCTCCAAGATAAACAAATGATGATTCACCAGCATTTGTCCCTGTGGGAGTACTAGCAATACTAACAGATGGCCTATCAGTACTAACAAATGGCCTATCAGTACTAACAGATGGCCTATCAGTACTAACAAATGGCCTATCAGTACTAACAGATGGCCTATCAGTACTAACAGATGGCCTATCAGTACTAAGTATGTTAGTACTGGTAGCCTGAGCTGCCTTCTTTTGAGATGCAATTCTCCTCTTTTCTTCCTCAAAGGCTTGTCTTGAAACATCATCCATAGCTTTAGCAGCCAATTCTTGAGTAACCATCTTCTCAAGTTCATCTTGCAAGTCTTGTTCACTTTCTTTCATCTGATGTTGTTCTTCCTTGTCAGCAGCATCTTCTGTATCTTGTACATCATTGTCTTTAGGAGAACTTTCAGAAGGTTTTTCATGTGCAGCTGGAGGAACATCTTCTACTGGAATCTTTGTCTTATGAGTTGTGTGGAAGGAGTATGAATCCATGGAGTAGTCCTTTATCTTTTCTGAGCACCTGCAAATAAGAATCATTGTGTACTGCATCCATATAAAAACCTGATTTTCTAACTAACAGGAATATAGTTCATTGATTGGTGAGAAATCAGATTCAAACATCCAATTAGGACCAGTTCTGTCAATTTGGTTATCTTCAAGAAAATTGATGTGCAAATTCTCTTCTACCCTTTTGGTCCTTTTATTGTATACTCTAAAGGCTTTACTAGAGGTAGAGTATCCAAGCAAATAACCTTCATTAGATTTCCCATCAAATTTGCCCAAGGAATCTAAGGGGTTTAAAATGGTCTAAGGCGGCACCCAAAGGTCTCATAAAACTATATACTAGGTGAGGTTACTATTATAGTCATAATGGTGTCTGATTTTGAGTTGGTCACTAAATACCCTATTCAGTTACATTAGCAGGCAGTATTTATGCCTCTGCCTTAAAACATGGATAGTAAAAGTGAATCTGCTAAACACAGTTCTAGCTGCCTCAATTAGGGTCTGTTTTTCCTTTCTGCAAACACATGTTGCTGTGGAGTTCTAGCCAACTAAACTCCCGTTTTTATTCTTTATTAGCATAGAATTCATTAATAGTTCTTAAACTTCTGTCCTATTATCAATCTATGTATTTTCACATTATGGATTTAATTGGTTTTTCTAAGCTTATGATAAGATTACAAGGATTGTCAGATGTTTCATCCTTGGTCAGACTAAGAATAATACCAATAAAATCCTGCTGAAATCATCAGAAGTCACAACAATAGAAGTACCTTATCTTGTTAATACTTTCTACCAAAGGACAAGTCAAAAATAAGCCATTATGAAGTAATTCTAGGGGTCTTTCTGATGATTCTATTCTTACTTGGCCTTAAGGAGGCCTTGTGTGCTTACCCGTCTTGCAGGCAACACAAGTGTGATCATTTACAAAAACATTTTAAGGTAAACTCTACTAGGTGACCTTTAACAAGTTGTTTATATTTATGAAATTCACAGATCCCTTTCTCCTATGCCATAATTTAGACTCATCTGCTGTTGCATTTGCATATAAACAAGTTATACCTCCAGAGGGAATAATGTTCTTTAAGTCCAAGCTATACACATCATCCTTTCTAGGAGCTCTAAGTACAACTTGACTTTCATCAAGAAGCTTAAAGCTATGAGACAAGATAAGGGATTCAGACTAGTAACAAGGTCAATATTTTTCTTTTGTCACACATTTTTGTGAGACAGAGAAGGTTAAACTTAAGTTCATCTACAAAATAAACATCATCAAAGTCTAAATTAGCAGTTTTGATTTTACCTTTACCCGTTATTTTACCTCCTTTGGGATCACTTCCAAAAGCCACAAAGCCTCTATTGAAATCTTCATAGTCTGAAAGATAAGCTTTGTTGCCAGTCATATGGCTAGAGCAACCACTATCTACCACTGCATGATCCTGTAACAAGATCTCTGGATTGCCCTGCATAAAAAGGAAGATAATTAGTATCTCTTAGGGACCCAAGCCATTACAGACTTGGAAATCCCTTTTGGGTCAACATACTCAACCTTTTTGAGCATGAATGATCCACTGTCTTTAGACACATGATCCAAGTAATTTCCCTTAGGCCTCCAAACCCACCTTGACTTTTATGGTCTAGTATCCATCTTACCCTTACCAGTATTAACTACTGCTCTTGTCCCAGCAGTAGTCATATTTTGAACCCCAAAAGTTTTAACATCTTGTTTTAAGTCTTTGGGTCTAAAAGCTGGTTTTGTGTAGTAAGACCTCTTGATAGGTGAATATGAGCCTCTTGGTCTTACATTGTCCATTCTTGGGTAAATTGGTCTAATAGCACCACTAGTTTGTGCTATTTTTGGGGCAAATGGTCTAACAGTACTAACAGGCCTAGCAGTACAAAATGTCTAGCAAGTACTAATTGGCCTCAGCAGTACTAACTTGGACTTAGCAGTTACTAACTCGTGTGAACTGTTCTTTTTCATTTATGCTTACGCAGGAATAGTCAAACCTGTTTTTGTTAGTACTCCTGATGGGACAAAGGTCTTTCTTAAATGAGGGTATTTCAATTTATTTGAATTTTTTGATGATTAACCCTTTTAGCATTATCCCATACTGGTTTGTTCACCCTTGGACCAGTATTGACCACATTTTCAACTTAGGCTCTTGACTCTTTTTGTCATGAAAGTTACAATCTTTAATCAAATGGTCAATACGTTTACAGACAAAGCAAGCTTTTATTTTCTTAAATCCAATTCCTTGTTTCTAAAAAGTTTGACCAATCTTATCAACTCTAGGTTTAACTATCTGAGATTCATTAGTCTTATCAGGACTAACTGTTTGCACTTCAGACACATCATCCTCATCATCTGAGTTCCAATCCTCAATGATAACCTTATCTCTGTTAACTGATTCATAGACTGTCTTAGGTTTTTGAGTATTTACTTCATTTGTTTTACGTCAGTTACTCACTTGTTTTATGTATCAGTGTTTTTTATCAATGATTTTCTTCTACTGGCTATTCTTCTAAACTGCAATGATTGTCATTTAAGGCTCTTAGGTTAAGAAGTTCCTTGTTATAGGAGGGGGAACAGCATGATACCCATCTGCTTTGGAAAGCATATCATTAACTGGTGTGGACTCTTCATCACTAGATCTGACATCAAAAACACTCAAACTAATCTCACTATCAGTTTCAGAATTGTTACTCATTTCATTCAATTGTGTGCCATATCCTAAACCAGTTTTATCTCTAGCACTCATTTGACTGTTGAGTAATTCATCTAAATTCTTGGACGATTCTTCCCATTTTTCTATCTTTAGTTTCAAATCATCTCTTTCCTTAACAACCTTTTCTAATTCTAGATTAAGGTTGTTAATTTTTATTTCTCTGCATTTAAGCTCATAGTTTTGAAACTCATATTTTTTACCCCAAGCCAGTTCATTCTTTTCATGTACAAAAATCCTAGATTCTAGTGACTCTAAAGCTAACTCATAACCCTAAATTTCTAATCTGGCTTTGCTATGCTTTTCTCTTTCACTATCATAATTATTTTGAAGAGTTTTAAAAGATTCAAGACATTGTTTAGAACATTTTTGTACCTCATTGTCAGAAGAACTTAATGATCTTGAAGAAGAGATTGCCATTAAAGCATAGTTGATTGGTTCTATTTCAAAATCATTGCTCTAGTCATAGCCTCCTAGACCATCTTGAGCCACCAGTGCTTGTGATGAAGATTCATTTGTTGGTATATTGCTCCTGCCATTGTCACCATAAGATCTTCTCCCTTGATTCTTTCCAGATCTGCATTCCCTAGCAAAATGCCCTTTTCTGTGACAGTTGTAGCACTCAATTTTTGATTTATCAAGTGAAAACATGTATATTTTTCCTTGAATCCAGTTCACTTCGCTGTCTCTAAATGAACTTCTTACTCTGACAGTCAACATAAGCATCTTGCCATCGAAGATCCAATTCCTCCAAGTCATCTCCATCAATCTGCTGAAAATCCTCATTCTCAAGTTGAGGACTGGTTGTTGGTTGTGCAAAGAAAGAGTAAGCTACATCATGAGCACATAGAGTAGATGGAACTTGACTAGTTCCTCCAGCAGTACTAACCCTAAAATCTCCACTGGCAGTACTAACTTCATTAGTACTGCTAGTGTTCTCAGAATAAAGAAATGCCAAGTCCTAAGAAGTAGGAGTGGAACTTGAAGACCTTTTCATCTCATCTTCATAGACCCTAAGATTGTTGTAGAGGTCATCAATATCAATCTCATCAATGTCTGGCTTATTTCTCATGATTGGAGCAATTTGATTCCATGAAGGAGGAAGACTTCTTAGGAACTTCTGGTTGATATCTTCCTTTGATATTGGAGCACCATGAACCTCCAACTGACTTATGAGTTTTTGGAACCTATCATAAGCCTTTTCTAGATTTATTTGATGCAGTAGAAAAAATTTTTCAAAACTGATGTTTTAGAACATTTTTCTGCCATTCTTCTTGGATTCTTATTACCTCAAACTGATTGATTGCTTCCCAGAGTGATTTAGCATCTGCAACATTGTAAAACTTAAGGAGGTATTCATCAGGTATTGCTAAAAGCAAGATGCTCTTAACTCTTTCTTGATTCCTTTTAGCAGCCAGTTGTTTGGCAGTCTTAGGAGCAGAAGGAGCAGATGTTTCTCCAGTTGGTGCAGGCTCTTCTTTTAGATCTCCATTGACAATAACATCCCATAGGTTATGGTTGTGTGGACAGATATATTGTCGCATTCTCATACTCCAAATATCGTATTCACCCTTCCTGATGATAGGAATCTTCATTGCTGTGATAGTGGGTGGAGGAATGTCTTGTTCTGCCATCTTGCAATTGAGTTCTTCTTATTCAGAGTTTCCACACAAGCTCTGATACCACTTGTTGGATCGTTTTACTGAATAGATCTTAACCTCTGTTGCAAAAGATGTTTGCACTCTTTAGATAATTTTTCTAAAGCAACATAATGAAATACTGAGGTTAAACACTATTGGATTATGCGGAAATCTAATCAATAATGCTAAGAAGAACAATATTGAATATCACAAAAGAACTTTTATATTAAACCTTGAATCTGCCTAAGTTACAGATTACAAGCTATGATTACTATTCGATCTCTATGATCTGTGTAGAACTGTATCTACTAACTATGCCTAGGGTTCCTTTAATAGACTAAGGAAACCCTAATGGGCTTTATAAAACGCGTATAAAGATCATGCATATCCTTTCCTAAGATATCTCATGAATATCTCATAAACGGTACTAACTACTTTATACTAACGGTACTAACTATCTGATCAGTACTTAACATTTTGTACTGTCAGTACTAATTACAACTAGCTGTACTAAGTAATATAACTAGCGGTACTAAGTCAGGAATGCATAATTCCCAACAAGAACTGACCACAAAAATTTCATATAGAGTGCAAAACGAGTACATTTTTACTCGTTTTAATCAAAATCACAAAATCTACATACAAGACATGGATTTCCTCATTCATATGCATTCAAGAAAGGTTATAAGCACATATTAAACACAAACCCATTACAAATTTCAATTTATTCCTAAACACCCAATTTTTTGCAACAAAGAATCAAGAAAATCATAACTAAGTGTTAACAACATAACAAACTCTTATGAACGAGTGTTCTAAACACCTTAGCCATCAAAACCCCTCAACTAATTTTGGATTTGGACCACTTTTGATTTTCACTAACCCTAAACCAAATTTCTAGGGATTTTGAGCAAAACATCGTGATTCAATCTAATTCCTTTTACATATTAGTTGATAAGATAGTAAGGAACATTTTGTAGTATACTAAAGTCTTGTTATGCACTGATTCGGTTGTGTTCTAGTTAGTGACGATTTTAGAGTGGGAGGGGAAAAAATTAAGTGTTATAAGTGTTTGTGTGTGTGACGAGGAAGGAAGGGGTGTTTGTGTTAAAAACTTTTTCAAGTTTGGCATAAATGCCCCCTAAACTATTAACACCTTTCTATTTTTTATTAATAGCTTTCTTAAGGCATAAACTAGTTTCACTTTTAACACTTTTAGTCCCTAAAGTTTTAAGCTAAAGACCTAAGCCTTTATTGTGCTATCACATTTCTCAAGGTATAAACACATAACATATAATGCAAAAATAAGTTAAAGTTAATTAACTCCCCTTTAAATATCATCTCGTTTGTTTAAAACCTTTTTCCTTTTAATCCTTGATGACTTTTGAAGAAGAAATTTGACATTTTCTCCCCCTCAAACAATGACCCGTTTTCTATTTAAAGAGCAGTAGTCGTTGTTTGAGTTGTCAAATGCCTTTGAAAAAATCATTATGAATTACTGAGATGATTATTTTATTTCTAAAAAAAATCAACACCATTAAATAAGATTTCTCTTATTTTGACAAATAAATGCACTGACACGTACATTAATTTGTATAATGGAAGCACGGGTTGTGTTGCAAAGTAAACACAAGCCTTTGAATGAATATGAAGTAATTCATTCCCGAGAAAAGCAAATTTTCGTTTGGTGAGGACTGTTTTCTTTTTGAATACTTGTCTTTAAAGATTTATGACGGAGTTGCTATTTGAAATAATAGCAAGCCATTTTTGACATGTTTTGAAAGCCTTTTGAACTTCTGCTCGAACTTCATTTACGGTCTCGTATCATTATTAAATGACATTTCTAAGGCCGTAAATGTTATTGATTTTCAGAAGACATGTCAGAGCTACAAATTTTTATTTTTATTTTGATTTTTTTAATTAAAATTTTTTTTTTGAAACATTTATATAAAATGAAAAATATTTTTGGTTTTTTTTATGTTTTCTTATATACATATAATACATAGGATATATCACGAGTTACCACCATTACTCGTCTTCTTCCTCTGTCAGACGTTTAAGCGTTTCCGGAGACATGCTTCTCATACCGAGCTTTTCGATCAAGAAGTTGAATCTTTCTCGTGGCAAGGGTTTGGTGAAGATGCCAGCCAGTTGATATTTCGTCCGAACAAAGTAGAGTTCCAATATTTCATTCTCCACTTGCTCCTTTATAAAATGGTAGCGTACATCGATGTGCTTTGCTCTTGAGTGTTGAACGTTGTTGCAGCATAGAGCAATCACACTTTTGTTGTCGCAATACAAAGGAATCTTATTGAATTGAAAGCCATAATCTGTTAGCTGTGAACGCATCCATAGGATTTGAGCACAACACCCAGATAAGGCAATATATTCAGCCTCTGTACTCGAGATCGCAGTGCTCTTTTGCTTCTTGGAAGACCAGCTAACAAGTTTATCACCTAAGAATTGAGCGCTTCCTGATGTACTATGTCTAGTGTCCTGACACCCCGCGTGATCTGCATCTGAATATGTTGTTAAATACATACTGGTATCCTTCGAGTACCAGAGACCCATGTTAATGGTTCCCTTTAGGTATCTACAGAATCACTAGTTAGCAAACCATATTTTTTAATAATTTCATAAGCATAATTTGATTGGTTTAGGAAGATGCCTCTAGGACTTTGTATCATTTTACACTTTTATTTCTTACACTACTCTCTCTCTCTCTTTCCTCTCTCTCTCTCTCTACAATATGGCTATCTTGTGGTTTGAGTCTCCTAGACCACCAGATCATAGATTCTTTAGTTACACAAAAACCTTGTCTTGTCTTGAATTTGACGTTGTCATGAAAAACCTTAATCACAAAAACCTTGTCTTGAATTTGACGTTTTAAATCCGCATTTTCCATATACTTAGAGTTCAATTGAGCAATCAAAGAGTCATCGTGTTCCTTAGATAGAGCACGTGTCTTTTTAATTGAATCAAATTGATCTTTGTAAATCTTTTTCAAATGCTCAATTTATTTATGTAAACGCTCATTTTTAGAAAGTAATTTGGCCACACTATGCTCCAATTCAATGTTTATGGTCTCAATTTCATCCATTTCATGTTTGACTTTCTCTTCCTTGTCATTTTCTCTCATAGATTTGATATGTTCCTTCAACTTACAAATTGTAGTGTCTTTAGCTTGTAGTTGAGCTTTCAAATCATTATTTTCAAAATATTCTGGAATTTCAAGAGCATTTTGATTATCACTGAATGAATCCTTTTGAAAATTTCTTGATTGAGTTGCATTGTTAACTCAAGAGAAATGCAATGTTTTTCAAGTTGTGAATAACTTTTCGAAAGATCATTATACGCATTTTGTTTGTTCAAAAGCTCAGCATCAAGATCCAAACACTTCACACAAGATTCACTACTTTGCATTTCCACATTCACATCATCAAAAACAGCAATAGAATTCATCACACATATCATAACATCTTGAGACATGATTTTTTGTAAGTGTCGATCATTTTCAAGAAAAAGTTCTTTCTTATGAATTTCAAAACACTGTTTATCTACAAAATATTGTTGAACATCAGCTTCCATCTGGTTAAAAACTGTTTTTACTTCATTTAAAAGATCTTTGTCAAAAACATTAAATATGTCTTTTAATGTCTTTAAAAATGGAATTATTTCATTTAGAAAAACATTTTTAGTGTGTTCAAACCCCCATTCCCCTTCAGTTATAGCAACGGGTGTAATCCGCTTTTTCACCACAGTGTCAAATTGTCCAAGATAGTATTTAAGCTTTTTAAGGCTTGTATTAACCAGGATTACCTTAGTAAGTTCCTTAGGAGCCTCAGTTTGGACAGGTGACGAAGCAGATTGGTCAGTCTTAGGGTGTGAAGTTTGTAACCAGAAAGCTTGTTCATCAGACAATTCTTGTTGTGGAACAAAACGTTTACCAAAATCTTCAGATAATCGATTTAACTCAACATAATTAATTGGAGTGGTATTAACTTTCTTTTCTTTTGACATTGGGTCGTTTTGTTTTGCAAGCATTTTTACTCGGACTTTACGTTCTTCCTAAAATTCAATGATCCTCTTATCATCAATCACAGGACTAGCAACATGGTTGACTAGATATAACCACTACCCACGTATACAAGGTCGGCTTCTTAATCGCTGAGCTTTCTGAGATAAATGGATTTTGTATAACCCAAGAGCTTGTATGTGAGTGGTCATCATAAAAAAGATCTTGTGGCTTTGTTTACATGTGTATGTTTGAGTCAGATGACCCTTTTTATAAAACAATATTGTCCAATTCCTTAATCTTCTTCTAAATCAATTTCTTTATCTAAATATTTACTTTCCTTATCTTTGGATTCGTTTTTAAAAACAGTAAATGTTTGCAATAAAGATTCCTTTTCTTTGATTTGATTTGAAAGATTTTGTCAATTCGAGATCCAATTTATGCTTAAGTGCAAGCTTTTCTTTATTCATTCATTATTTGAGACAATACAATTTTTCACGTGTGCTTAAATCAATATTAAGACGTTGTTCAAAAATTTTAACTCGTTCTTTATATCTCTCAAGCTCAATGGTTACAAATTCATTATTCTTTTCTGGGATTAGCCTTTTCCAATTATTTACATGATTAATCATTTGTTCTGACATTTGTTCAATCACAGATAAAATCATTGAATCTTGTTGTGCATACAAATTATTATCTTAAACAGCTGACTGTTGCGTTTCTTGCAAATATTAAGAGTATGGAATGATATTGCTATCACTTGTTATCTCATTATCTATAAAATTAGCAACTTGTGTTTGTTCAAAACCCTGCATTGCATGCACACTTTGATTATCTATATCAGTATGATAGGGTTCAAAATGAGGTACCTCTAAGATAACGTCTGAACCATAATTGGAAAGATTAGCCATCAGAACTGCTTTTGCATTAGAGACATCATCACAGTCAGAATCATAAGCATCAAGATCCTTAGTTTGGAAAGCAGCAGTGTTTGGAATGGTTGTCTGAGCAGCTTTACCATCTGGAATGCTTGGATCTGCAAGGAATGCTAGTTTCTCTTCATCCAAAATCTGTCTAGCTTTCTGTGCTTTAGCCAACATTGCCTTTTCCTTAAACCATGCATCATTCCTAGGCCTCTTTAGCTGGGTGCATTGCCTAGCCATGTGACCTTCACCTTGATAATTATAACATTTAACCACCTTTGCCTGCCCTCCTGCATTATTTCCCCCTGAACTAGTAGCATTACCTTTATAGCTATTACCAGCATAACTTTTTCCTTGCCTCCCTTGAACTTGTTGCACAGTAACCCTGTCGTCTTAAATAGTGGCTTGGTTTCTTGGATTAGAGAAAGTTCTAAGTTGATTGTTGGTTGAAGGGAACCTTGAAGAGGCTACAGCTGTGAGAAAATTCATTGCCTTATTAAGACAGGCAATAGGATCATCTCCTTGCTTAAAACAAGAATAGCAAGACCTGAGTCCATTTAAGGGAACTCAGTCAATGGTTGTGTTATGGATTGAGGTGTGTTGTAAGCAATTTTTAGAATAGATGAGGTTTGATGAGATTGATATTGTTGTTATGGTGGAACGGATGAACGACTAATTTGTGGTTGTGATGGATGAGGTGGTGGATACATTGGTGAGTATGATTGAGGAGAGTGAACTTGTGGAATCATAGTATGTGTTTGTTGAGGAAAGTGAGGGGAATAGTATTGAGAGTGATAGTTGTTAAGTTGTGACGATGGTGGCTGATGGTAGTTAGCAACAAATGCAAGAGGATCTTAGTATCATTCACGCATCAAGCGAGTTTCATTAGCATGTGCCTCATGTTGTTCGAGATATGAGTACAATTGATCATAGTTCATAGTATGCAAATCTCTAGCCAACTTCACATTCGTCACCAAATTGTCCTCATTCTGGTGGTTAGACTATTCGAAACTTGGTATTCACTTGGACTTGTCTCATTGACATATTGATAACATTCATGTTATTGATGAGTTGATCAAGTCTCCACTAGTACTGATACAGTGTTTCATCCTTGACAAATGAAAGCTTATCAAACTCGTCATACAATTTACATTCCTTCTCTTGTAATGACAATTTCGTGCCTTGCATAAGAAGCTTAACTCTATCCTATATCTCTTTGGCAACTTTGTGATGATTCACAATGGCATACACATCCGGTGGAAGACCTTGAAGAACGATGTTTGAAGCTTTTAGATCACAATCAGCTTGTAGTTTCTCTGCAACAGAAAGTTCTTCATACTTCTTTGTCCTAGTAGTGCCATCCTCTTCAACAACAGTTGGCCAAACAAGTGGACCATTTTAAAGTGAGTTAAGAATCATTCTCCCGTTCTCCTGATTCTCTTATGTATAATTCCATACGACTTTTCCAAGAGTCATACAAAGATTTCTCCAACATGGAAGGATGGTTGTCTGCACTGGCAATGATCATGAATTCTGCTAGAGTAGTCATTTTGAATTGATTGATTGAATGAGAAAAGATAACCTTTTGATCGTTCAATGATTAGAGGTTGTTGTGTTAAATTGTTGATTGTTTTAAGTGAATGAGTCTTAAGATTACACGAGATTTTACAATTCTTGATAAAACTGAGAAAATAATTAAATACTTTACAGGATTTTACAAATCACAGAAAAACCATATAAATCTCCAAGGCAATTTGGTATAAATCTCCTAAGGTAAGTGTATAAATCACCCAAGTGTAATGTATAAATCACCCTAAGAAGAATGTATAAATCGTCATTTGAAATATGGTATAAATCGTTGTTTACAGAATGTATAAATCGTCGGATACAGTGAACACGTATAAATCACCGTATAGACCAGGTATAAATCGCCAAATTCAGAGTAACGTATAAATCGCCGTATAGGATATGTATAAATCGTCTAAACCAATGATGTATAAATCGTCGTATACAAGTACGTATAAATCGCCGGATTAACACACGTATAAATCGCCGGATCTAAAAACGTATAAATCGCCATATATAATCACGTATAAATCGCCAGATTCACACACGTATAAATCGCCGTACCCAATAACGTATAAATCGCCGTATTCAACACGTATAAATCGCCGAATTCAAACAATGTGTATAAAAAGCCGTCTTCAAAAACTTCAAATCACTTAAAGACACAATTTTTGACGTTTTTACTTGTACTTCTTGCTATTATAAGACTAGGAGAACCTTAAAAACACAAACTTTAT
>BQNB010040728.1:0-20000 GCA_026074375.1 Tanacetum coccineum
ATGAAGACAACATGTCATACCACACGCGTGGAGCTTGTTTCAACCCATAAAGAGCTTTCTTTAGCTTGTACACGTGATTAGGGTTATCTGGATCCACAAACCCGTCTGACTGGCTAACATAAACCTCTTCCCGTAAATTACCATTCAGAAACGCAGTCTTGACATCCATTTGGTAAATGACCATGTTCATGTGAGTGGCAACCGCGAGAAAAATCCTTATAGCCTCTAATATTGCAACTACAGCAAAAGACTCTTCAAAATCAATACCCTCTTCTTGATGGTAACCACGAGCCACTAATCGAGCCTTGTTCTTTAGAATACCTCCCAGTTTATCTAGCTTTACTTTGTAGATCTACTTCAAAGTAATAACCATAACTTTATCTGGTCGATTTACGAGCTCCCATACTTCAAGGCGTTCGAACTCATTGAGCTCTTCTTGTATTGCTTCGATCCAGCAGGATTGAGTCAAAGCATCTTTATACATCTTGGGTTCAACAGCAGTGAGGAAAGCATCATAGTAACAGAAAAGAGCTTGCTCATGTAACTACAGTCTTGTTGATAAGAGATTCAATTCTTTCTCTTGCGAGGGCTTTTGTGAAGATGTCCGCCAGTTGATACTCCGTATTAACAAAGTAAAGTTCAATCAACCCATTCTCAACATGCTCCTTGATAAAGTGAAATCTGATCTCTATATGCTTCGACCTGGAATGTTGAACATTGTTGCAGCTTAAGGCAATAGCGCTTTTGTTATCACAGTACATTAGAATTTTATTGAATCCAAGGCCATAGTCGGTAAGCTGTGGTCTCATCCAAAGAATTTGAGCACAACATCCCGACATAGCAATATATTCAGCTTATGTACTGGATATCACAGCGCTTTTCTGCCTTTTTTATAACAGCTAACAAGTCTATCTCCCAGAAACTGCATACTACCAGATGTGCTACGGCGTGTATCTTGACAACTAGCATGATCCGCATCTGCAAATGCTATTAGAGCAATCGAAGAATCCTTCAGATACCATAGTCCCCGATTTACGGTTCCTCTTAGATACCGAAAGATCCTTTTGACCGCATGTAAGTGCTTTTCGGTAGGCCGAGCCTGATACCGGGCACACATGCATATAGCAAATTGTAGGTCAGGTCTACTGGCTGTGAGATAAAGGAGGGTGCCAATCATACCATGATATTATGATAGATATACGGTTTTCCCATCTTTATCCTCATCCAGTTTGGATTTCTCTACCATGGGAGTATCCACTGGGTCACAAGAATCAAAACTGTATTTCTTTAAAGATTCAAGGGCATATTTTAACTGGTTAATAAAGATGCCTCTGGGATTTTGAAAAATCTATAATCTTAAGAAAAATGAGATTTTTCCCATCATTGACATCTTAAATTTTGAACACGTGATTTTAGCAAATAGGTCACAAAGTTCAGGTGTAGATGCAGCAAAGATAATATCATCGACATATACTTGTACCAGAAGTAATTCTTTGCCTTCCTTACGGATGAACAGAGTAGGATCCACTAAGCCTTTAGAGAAGTCTTGGGATATCAGGAACGAAGACAACATGTCATACCACGCGCGTGGAGCTTGTTTCAACCCATAAAGAGCTTTCTTTAGCTTGTACACGTGATTGGGGTTATCTGGATCCACAAAACCGTCCGGCTGGCTAACATAAACCTCTTCCCGCAAATTACCATTCAGAAACGCAGTCTTGACATCCATTTGGTAGACGACCATGTTCATGTGAGCGGCAAATGCGAGAAAAATCCTTATAGCCTCTAATCTTGCAACCAGAGCAAAAGACTCTTCAAAATCAATTCCCTCTTCTTGACGGTAACCATGAGCCACTAATCGAGCCTTGTTCTTTAGAATACCTCCCAGTTCATCTAGCTTTACTTTGTAGATCCACTTCAAAGTAATAACCATAACTTTATCTGGTCGGGGTACGAGCTCCCATACTTCAAGGCGTTCGAACTCATTGAGCTCTTCTTGCATTGCTTCGATCCAGCAGGATTGAGTCAAAGCATCTTTATACGTCTTGGGTTCAACAGCAGTGAGGAAAGCATCGTAGTAACAGAAAAGAGCTTGCTCATGTAACTGCAGCCTTGTGGAAACTGGTCTATCGAGTTCACCGATTATATTTTCAAGTGGGTGATCCTTAGTCCATTTGCTATTGTGTTCAGAAATTTGGTGATCGGGATGCACAATTGTATGAATAGAATCCGACGATGAAGATTGATCAGAAGGGATTTCTGGAATTAGGATACCAAAGTACGGATCATTACCCATATGTGCAACTTCAATATCATGATTGTCTTCTTCAACATCGTTAGGAATGACGGAGGTTGGGTTTCTGGTGTGTTTGGAGAGTTACTGGTGATGGTTGCATCTTGGCCACATTTGTTAATGAAGGTGACCAGTACACTATTAGTCCTTTGTTTATGAAATTATAGTATTTACACTTTTAACCCATAGGTTTTCATTTACACTTTTGTCCTTCAATTATACAACAAAGTACACTTTAGGTCCATATGTCTCAAAAAGTCCCTTAAGTTTCGAAGCTACAACATCAGTCCCCTAAAAGCTTTATAAATCCAGTTTTGACAGTTTTAACCCTTAGGTTTGAAATTTGACACTTTTAGCCCCCTTAATTTGTAAAAATCGCATTTTAAACCCAATTAAGATCTAACAAGTGACAATAGGTTTTAATAACTCCAATAAGCTACATAAGCTGTTGTCAGCTTATAAATAAGCTCGGATGAGCTTATTTGAGCTTATTGGGCTTATTGAGCTCTTTAAGGCCCATTAAGCAAATAGAGGGTCCATTTAGGATTTTAAAAGTACATAACCTCTTATTTGACTTATATATGCTCATATGAAACTATTTAGCTAGAAAATAAGCTCAAATGAGCTTATTTTAGCTTGTTGGGCCCGTGAGCCTAATAACTCTAGTCTGAATGGTACACAAAGGTTTCTCCTATGACTCCTCTTATTTTCTTATCTCATTAAGCACTTAAGGGATTCTGTTTAAGCTGTTTTTATCTTGTGGCTTATTCAATAAGCCGTTAAGCTTGTTAATGGGCTTTTTGAGCCTGATATGAGTCCGAATAGTATTTTAAGTGTTTGGGCTTGATCCCTTTAGGTCCAATAACTTCCTAAGTCTTCTAAATAGTTATAAGTGCATAAGTTCACCAATAATATGTCCAAGCTTATTGTGGCTTATAGCTCGTGTTTGGCTTACGGTATTGGGGCCAAGCCATCAAGGGTTCGGTTAGGTTTTTAAAGTTACATGAGAGTCCATACACGACAATAAGCATATTTAGGTTCTTACTAAGCTAGTGGAGCTTCTCAATAAGCCGGCTGGGCCCCGCTACACTGTTAAATCAGGGACCGTTAGGCTTGACGAGGCCCATTAGTGGACCGTTTCGCTTAGTAATAACATAAGAATTTCGTTAATATCCCTAGTAACCACAAATGAGTTCGATTAGCTTATATAAGGGTCGTGTAATACATGCAAACGTCTAATGATGTCGTATACCCCTTCCCTAGCCACACCATTTCATTTTCTTTAAAAGTTTATGTGTGGTTTCATATATTTCGAGTGTAAGAGTTAGTGTCCATATGGGTTTCCCTTTCCTGTGGTTAAATGAAAATGTTATGGACATAACTAATTTTTATATCCGTGTCCGAATTCTTTGCATTCTGCACTTTACAAATTTATATAGTTTGTGTTCATATGTACGTGTATCATGCATGGGTTGAACCATGCATGTTCACGCACACGTTACTTATTAAACATAATTAAACATGGTCCATACAACTAGATAAGAAGAAAACAATTATAAAACAAAGTGTTTATGCTTGTACGCGACTTACAAAATGTCCCAAAGCTTTGTTACGAGTTAGACAAGCAACCCAATTCATGTACACACCCATGTGTACGTTAACCTAAGCTTCAAAGCTTTCAATACCCCTTGTGTGACCTTAGACGTGCTTAGGATGAATCCTGTAGTATTGGAATGATTTAGGGTGGTTATGGGTTCGGATAATGTTATGACCCATTTGCAAACGAAGATAATTGTGGTGGTTTTGATTTAGCAGTGTTCATGAGTTTCCCAAGAGTGTTATATGTCAATGTACTATGGTATATATATAGGCTTAGTAGCCTAGTTGGCTTTCTTGTCTCAAACTAAACAAACGTACCCTTCATTAGTGGTTTAGGATTCTAGTATCTTCTAATGGTTTTTGATAATTCCTTACTAGTACATTCCTTCATTACCAGATTTTGTAACAAGATTTACCTAAGTCTTTTAAATCTTATGGTTTATGTATATATGTATTGTTGTGCGTGGGTATCCACGAGAGAAAGAGGGCACAGATAAGGTTTATTATCCATTGTGTATTTAGGCTAACTAGGGACATTTAGTACAAGTCTTAATTAAAACCTTGATGTACAAGTACTTAGGAAGATTTCTAGGTGATTTGGCACATGTAACAAAAGGTTTATGGGTTTCATTTGCCAATAATAGGCCAACATGGGTTATCAACACAAAAATATAGTAAATTTTGTGTTTAGGGATTAAAAGTAGGTATTGGTTTGAGTCTAGGTACGTCCAGGTATTTCCGGGGTGTGTCTAAATGTATTTTATTGCAAACGTATGCTTTTAGTGACCAATTATATAAAACATGCGATTTCATAATTTTCTTCTTAAATTAATTATATAACACATGTTTGAACGTAAACCTTAATGTATTTGGTGTCGTTTTACGTTAAATGATTATTTCTAGTCTACGACGATTCTATGCTTAAAAGTTAAATTAAAAAGTAAACGCGTATCAGAACCAAAATAATAGTGACGTTTATAGGAGTCGTAAAATGACCTGAAATTGAGAAGTGTTACAGTCTCCACCCGTTAAAAGAGCTTTGTCCTCAAAGCTTAAGATCTTGTAGTAGATGACGAAGCCCGGTTTGTGAAAAGTTGTGGGTATTTCTGTTTGAACAAATCTTCACGTTCCCAGGTGAACTCAAGACCTCTCCTAGAGTTCCAGCGAAACTTAACCAATGGTATCCGGCTTCGCTTTAATCGTTTGATCTCCCGTTCCATGATTTCAATAGGCTCTTCCACAAACTAGAGCTTATCGTCAACGTGAGTTCCTTCCAACGGCACAACTAATGGTTTGTTAGTGTAACATTTCTTCAGATTAGACACTGACCGGCCGGATTCACACTGTAAATATATATAATATATAACAAAATATAAAATATATAAATAAGTGTAAAAACCAGCAATCAATGATACCGAGAAGTAGTATAGAGCTTTCCCGGGTCGTTTATCCCCAACGAGGCTGGAATGGTAAATCGATACGATCGAAGATTTGAGTTGAGGAAGGAATGGAGTTTGGGAAGTGGAAAAGTCAAATTTAGTAATAACGGCTAAAAAACGTTTTAAGAAAAACTAAAAAAATTTGTGAAATTTAAACTAGAAAACGAAGGCCGAAGCCGAACAAAAGGGGGGAAAACTATATAAACTTTAAAAATAAACCTACGAAGAAATTTTTGCTTCTAAACTACTCTAGGGGAGAGATAATATAACGATGGAATGAAAAAGATAGACCGAAAACGGGAGTTCGTTTGACCCAAAAACGCGTCAAAACAAAGTCCGTACCCGGACCGTTCTTTAAAGGTGAAAGTTGTAAAAATGACCTACGAAACTTTTATTTTTTTTCTACAAAACTCGATGATAAAGGAAAATTTTATAAAAAAGCAAAATATTTTTTTGATAATTTTTATATTTATTATGAATTAAATAAACTTTTAACTAAATTAAATTATAAAAAATATTAAACGATTACTAAAAATTCTGAAAAATTTACAAAAATTACTTTACTATATAAAGTTCCTACGAATAAGAAACAAAAATAATAAAGCTCAAACAAATAAGCCCGAAAATAAGCTTAAACAGTTTTATAGCTTATGAGCCAAAAACGTACATAAATACCAAGTGCCTTAGGTCTTTAACGAAAAAGACCCAAGGGCGCAGTGGTAAGTATGTTTGTAAAAGGGGGTTTGTATCGAGGTCCCGGGTTCGAGTCTTGCTCACCCGGCTCTTGTCATTTCCTTTTTTTTTTTTTCGAAAAGTATATGGTGTAGTGTAAAAGGGGAAAGTAAAGGGGAGCGGGCTCAATGAAACATTTTACACTATAATAGAAACGGGTAACCCTACACTATGAAGAAAATACAAAATAGACCCTACGGCTTATAGGCTGATTTTTGGTCTTACTAATTTGAGAATCAGCAAAAATCTTAAATATACAAATCTATAGATGAGCTTATTCCTAGACAACTTAATAGACACTTTTGAGATTTAACAAACAGGAATTAAGCTATGAAAATGAGACTTTTTGTTTCTGTCACAGAAAACTAAGGCTGGAATGAGCTTTTTAGGTTTTGGCTTATTGCTAGTTTTTTAGGGAATAATGAAAAACAAAGAAGCTAAATGTAGATTCGATGTGTACTATGGATTATTTAAACAAAGTAGCTGTGCTTAATAAAAATTAACAAGTAAATTTCTAATGGAAAGTGCACGTTTCAGCTTAAAAATTGTTTTAAGCTTTTTTTCCAATATGCTAAACAGCTGTTCCTAATCTTTAAAGCTGAAATTTTGCACATACGCTATGCTAAGGAATATAAAGCTAAACTAGTTAAATGGTTTTTTCCAATTTTACAACTTAAAAAATGAAAATTCCAAACTAGAAATAAGCTGGAATTCTAATGCTGCTGTACCATTTTTGAGGGCTAATAATAAGCTAGGAAAAGAGCTTCACATTGAAACTTAAGAGTTATCTAGGATTTCAGCTAATGAGTACTATTAGCAGGCTTATTTCAAATTCTATTACTATCTACTAAAGCTATAAAAATGGCTAGAAAGTAGTGAGTACAAACAGTTTGTAACGGAGTAAAACTGTTGTATGTGATGCAATGGGCACACAGTATAGTGCAGGCTAAACATCCTTTTAGAATGCATGCAATAACTCTTTACATGTATAAAAGGGGCATTGTCACAATATGAGCTCTACAATTTCCAAAAGCCTCTTAATCTAAGATCATGAACTCTTCAAGGCTGCCTGGTGCCTAGATAGGGTAATTTTTAGCTTAAAACTTTACTTTTCTAACAACTAATTCCTAAAACCTATCGAAAACTTGTTTACTCCAGATTCTACTCAATAGTAAAAGGGTTTTGTACTGGATACACTTTGACTTTAGAAGTATAATACACTTAGATCAACCACTCCTTAATTTGATGTCCCCAACAAGAATTTGTATTAAAAGCTTATATAAAACCTATACAGCTGAAACCTTATATCTACTTATACTTTAAACCAACCGATTTAAAAATATTTAAGCTCGTAAATGCCTAGCTTATGAGTAGGATTTAAGCTACTTTGTCTACTAGCCGATTAAGACTAATAACAGAACTTATCAATAAAATGAACCTGAATGAAATCTAACTAACCCGCTTTAAAGAGTTATGACCTAAAACATTCTAAACATAGAAGAGGATTAAGCCAAAAGTAAAAAAAAATAAGCTACTCTTGTATTTAAGCTATATGCTGCTTAAGAAGAAATTTCAAAGAAATGAAACCTGAAATTGGGTTGTCTCAGCCCTTAGCATCGTGTAGAGAATTGAGTGCTCACAACAGCTTGAAAAACCTAATGGCACATTTGCTCTACACAGAGCCTTAAAATGATAATAAGTTTCCAAGAGCTTATTACCCTTGTAGGTTCCAACTTGCTCCATTTGAATCCAAATGAAGACTTTTAAACTAAATGTGCTAAATACAGTATTAAGAGCTTTTAACAAAGTTTTAAAGGACTTTCTGAGCTTATTACGGGATTAAGCTCTAATTGAGTTATTTAGTAAAAACGGCTTATTGATGAAAACAAAGAACAAAGAAACTTGTAAACTGAATTGATATTACTCAAAACAATGAGTAAGCTGAAATCACCAAGGTACAAGTATTAAAGCTGAATTTTAAAAACTTAAAGGAAAATACTTGAAAATTAAAGAAAAATTACAAAACTGAAAATAAAAACTAACTACTTGCTGCCTAAAGCTTCTGTCTTCTTCTTTTTATAGCCGAGTCTTCAAACCCATGTGTTTGTTGTGTTAGTTTGGTGAGAGCAAAACCAAAACTCATCTAAACCGTCCATTAGGTTTTTTTTGGGAGATGGGGGATTGCCAACATGGCTGAGGGTTTTAGTGGAGGAGGGGGGAGGTGAGTTTCCATGGGGTTTTTGAGGTTATAGGGTAAAAGAAGGGTTGTTAACCCGTGAATGGGTTTTTGTGTTTTAAAAATGGCGGGAAAAAAGGTTGGGGGTGACAGGGTATAGGATTTTGGAGTTGGCAGGGTTGGCCCTCCATGGTTATAGGTTTCATTGCATACATGGTCCTTGTTGTTTAAAACTTTTGGGGACTTGGCAAAACAAGTCCCCAAGAGTGTTATATCTAGTTGCATCACTCGTCCTTGTTAGATACAACTCTTGGGACTTGGCAGAACAAGTCCTTGGAGTGTATCTTTGCAAAAATGACAGATTGCACCCTTGTCTTCTTTTTTCTCTTTTCTTCTTTATATATAAGTTTAGGGATTGACAATTTCAGTCCCTAAACTTATATTTCTTTGACTTTGGCCTCGGGGTTGACTTGGGTTGACTTTGACCTTGACCAGTTGACTTTTCTGTTGACTTTTTGACTTGATTGACTTTTCGGCTTCGATTTGGCTTTGTCTTTCACAGTCTTTTCCATTCCTAGTCCGGTTTTGTCGTTTTGGCTTTGTTTTTCGTCATTTTCTTAGTTATCCGTTCCTGCACAACACAATTGGCAAAACAAGCATATATTTGGCATTTTAAGTCCGTTTTTGGTTATTTTAGCTCGTTTTTAAAGGTAAAAGGTATGTGTAATTAAGCACATACCAAAATCCCCCATACTAAGGTATTGCCGTGTCCTCACGCAATGCTATGAAGTAAGCATTTACGAAAACTAAGAATCTCAATCTCCCTCGACTAATAACTTTGAAAAGTAGCAAAGTGTTTGTCAAGGGAAACTAAAGAATCAAAAGCTTCGACAAGTCCCGTTTTCACCACTTTTTATTTGTACACTAACTATCCCTAATATTTTTGGATTTTTCTTTTTCTTTTCTCGACTACCTGTTTGACTTCCTTTATTTTATCAACATTGGGATCATAGAATGAGAAACGTCCATAGAATAATCTACGGATGTCCTGACGGATAAATTCATCGTCCCCGATTTTTCACTAGATCCAAACCAAGCAATTAAACAAGATCATTTGTCAATATAAGTCTACATGCTAAGCACTCATACTTATGACTTGTGAACTTTTAACTCCCAACATGAATGTATGGTTTTAAATGTGTGTACTCATTTCAACTCAACCATAGATCAACTTATTTCCATAGTCGTAATTCAAGATGAATCATGACTCAAAGCAACAACTTATTAGGACCTTGTAACTTGATTTTAAAGAACGAGATTTTAACTGTAGAACTTTTTGCAACATCTTCATCATTATAATCATAAGTTCTTAAAGCTAGGAATGCGTTGCTTAGTTTGAACACCTACCTAGGCCTCGCTCCCTAGTAGGATATCACAACCAACGACCGATGTTCTTAGTTTGAAAACCCACCCCGTTGCTAGCGTAGTGGGAAATCACAACAACACCTTCTTCCTAATATGGCTAAGGATAAGTGTCTTAGTTTGAACCCTCACCTAGACCTCGCTTCCTGGTGAGATATCACAACACACCAAATCCTTAGAAGTAAAGATGTCTTAGTTTGAACCCCCACCTCGTGGTTAGCGGGGTGGGATATCACGACACATCTTTTACTTGTTCCATATAATCAAATGTATGCTTTATTGGCATAATTTCAATATTCATGCATTTTTGCATTCATATTTTATTCATGCTTCTTTGGCATTTTAACTTTTGAATTACAGAAAAATCTTGCTTTAAAGAATCAAGTTACAAATTTGAAGCTTTTTCTAAAAACATTGATTGACTTAGTTGAATTGAATTGAGCACGTATGATTAGGTGGATTAGAAGCTAATGGGAGAAAAAGCCACAAGTTACTCATATAAGTTTTAGAAGAATCTTGCTCAGCACATAAACTTATATTTAACTCTATCACTTCTTGTTCTTCACCTTATTAAAATTCGAAGCAATCGAATTCGTGAAAGCTTAGCCTACAAGCGGTAAGTTGAGGAACTAGCTAGGGCTCAACACGCCCGATCGAGTCAAAAATTATTCTCATTCTACCCATTAGGAAAGTCAAAACTGTGACAAAACACTTATTTTATTTTTGAAAATTTTTAAAATTTTTCAATTTTTTTGGTATTTTTGCAAAAATTTGGTGGTAAAAACGGGATTGATTTGCGTGATAACAACGGCTGCAGGCAAAAATCAAATCGAAGATCCCCCCCATACTAGAACTAAACATCGTCCTCGATGTAGTCAAAGGGTTCTCCTACGTAAATCTAAGCCGTTTATTAGGTGTGGCCAGATAAGCTAAAACGTTAGTCATTAGATTTGATACTGGATTCCCAAAATCATCTTGGATGATGAAGCTCGAGTTTAAAAAAGACAAATCGAGCGCCTTCCTAAATCACGGAATACCTGGACAAATACATACACAAGCACAAGGAATGGCAGAAGCAAATCTCATCACAACAACACAAAATCACAAAGAAACACAAGACTTATACATTACCAACTACAACTCCGGATAAGCATGGTGCCTCCACAAGCGCCTGTTTTTGTTAACCGAGTCACAAGCTCACTCGACCCCAAATTCATTGTCCAACGGGAAGCAAGTGGAAGGTAAAATCATCATCGGACTTTCATTCAAGCGGTTTGGATAAACATTGAATTTTATGAAAGTTCCACTCCGATGAGATACATCCGGCATAAAAGAATGATAATTTGAGATGCCGGGATCAAAAATTATATCTTCATCCCCACAGGAGAGAAGATATGGTGGAGCAACTGGATACGTGAGAAATGGAAGAAAAATCCATACAATATAAGCGAAGAGAGGTTCACTTAAAAGTATGAAATCCGTATCCAGGGTGGGATGGGTGGGTAAAACATTAGGCACGTGAACTCTTGGTTCTCTTGTTGGGAAAATATCATTCACCACATCCATAGTAAGATTGCCCAGCTCGGGCTCAATCTTAAAGCAGAAATGATCATACTCTGGTGGAGATATGATGTGAGCAAGTTCATCGGCGAACTCCTCATGATAAAAGTCACTCCTATCGGTAGGAGGAAACTGATCATTCGAAAGATCAAAGATAAACGAATCATATTGAGAAAAATCAACATGAGTAGTGGTGTTGCCACTACTCTTCTCTTTAAAATGATCGTTATCAATGTAGAAAGCTTTATAATCCGGAAGAGATAACTCAGAATGAGTAGTGGGACTGCCACTACTAATCTCTTCTAGATTAAAGCGAAAAGTTTCAGATTCGGGAATAGAATTATCAAAGGTGTTAGTCTCCTCCAAGAAAAGATTAGGAAATGTGGAGGTAGACTTGATCACAACTTCGGAAGATGGAGTAGGATTATCTCTTAATGAATCGATCTTAGCAATAAGAAGATTGACATTCAACAATTTTTCACGAAGGATATCGTCTTTGATTGTTAAAAGAATGTCATCATCAATCCTTCCAACTTCCGGATCAACAATCAACATCCCCAAAACCCCCCCAAAACCGATCTCCACCACCTCTAAGCCTTACATCTTCAACATCGGAGATGATGCAATCGACATAATCGATATCCTCACCGTAGTAGAAATCGTCATCACTTGAAGAATTACATCGTTAAAGTGACAACATCTCATAATGTTCATTGAGAGCATTAAGAGGGGTGGTATTTTCACAAAGAGGCACATCGCACATTTTGTCGGGAATACCTTCGGACTCACTTGGGATTTGGGACAAGGTCCTCAACACTAGACTTTATTACTTCGTCCGTTCGGTGCTGGAAATAGTTGGTCAAGGAAGCTCGTGCCCCCATAACTTAGAGAGTTATCGGTGTTTCCGTCGATTGGTAACACGGTGTGATGCAATGGTAATTGTCTTCGTCATCATCCGTACAAATTAGAATCTTCCAAGATCGATCTCTAGCCCGCTTGTTCTTTCCGCGATTAAGGCTTTTCTTCTCCCTTCTCTGTATAGCTTGATCGGGAATCTTCCAATATCGATCTTTAGCCGCTTGATCTTCCGCAATTCGCCTATCTTCTTCCTTCTTTTGCATATATTGACCAACCATATCACATATGGATGTCATTTGCTCCATGATCTTATTTTGAGAATTTAGAAGCTCATTTTGAGCATTGAAGATTGGATGATTGACGGTATATTGCGGGGGTTGAAATTGGTCAAAGCCGAAAGAATTAGAATCATAGCAAGAATTTTGCTCATGATAATAGTCTTCATTCATCGGTTGACATTGAAAAGTCTCATGAGGACCCCCGCAATTTTCACAACAAAGATATTGTTGTTGAAAATCATGAAAATCTTGCGGGAAATTAAAGTCTTGATTGTAACACGGTTCCGGATAGATAAACGGAACTTGAGGTGTACAATAGTGACCATAACGAGCATCGTTCCCGCAAAATTCACAAGAATACATAGGAGGTTGTGGAGGTGGGTTGAAAACGTTAGGAGAATCATCAACAAAGTTAGGTTTTGAAACGTAAGGTAATGAATTTTCTTTTTCGGAATAGCACGTCGGATCAAAACTTGGCAAAGTTTGTGGGAGCTCATCAATGGTTTGATTGCATGGTTCCGGATTAGAGATAATCGGAGCTTTCGGTGGACAATTATAACCAATATGAGCACCTTTCCCACAAGACTTACAAGTGCATCGTTGACAAAAGATTCCATCTAACGAATCACCACACTCGTAACAACAATTGTGGTTAATTTGTGGAGGACTTTGCGAGGAATTTTCACCGGGGTCCTGTTTGACAATGAATGGCTCTTGAGGAGCATTAACAACGTTGGTATCGTCATCGGATGACTCGGAAGTGTTTAGATGGTCTTGGTAAATTCCATTTTCATGACAAATTGTAAACCAAACTTCCTTTAATTTCTTCCGCCATAGAGCACATCTTTGACAAGATGGACCTTCAACCGGGTTTCCACACTTTGCACAAAATATAGGAGGTCGTTGAGACGAGTCGGGCGTTTTATTAGAATCACGAACGAACTTGTCTATGAGACCTCCTTTTGAACAACTACATGATTTATTGTACAAATCTCCACAAGACGAACATTCTCTAATCGTGTAAAGAGGATTTAAACGATAATCGAGGGACGCCATAAGAATTAAACAATTAAGAGGGTTAAGAAAAGAATTAAATAGATAAGAAGAAAAAGAAGATTATTTTTGGTTTTTTGAGTTTTTTAAGCAACATATTTTATTAACGTACAAAATGAGATAAGACAACTTAAACCAATAATCAACTCGTTTCATGGTAGCTCTCTAAAAGAAAAACGCACAAAGGAGCGAAGGAGCGGGAAAGCGCGAAGCTATTAAAAACCTTCTCCTTTCAGGTTGTAGTTCCTCGGAACAACACTCCTTATACCCCTCTTATAGTTTGTTAATTTCTTAAAGGTGAGCCGTATTTCACAAGTGACACAAAGACAAGTTTTAAATCTTTTGTTCGGGAACTTATTATGATAATGCTTTTTTATATGTTAGTTATACTCAATAAAAGAAAGAAGAATATTTTATACTTAATTATTATTATTTTTTATTTTTTTATAAAAATTCGTAACTTTCGAAACGAAAGGGTCTTTTCATAATCAGCGAATTCAACAAACTTCAAACGAAGAAATCTTAATCACAAACTCCCTCGGACACGCGGTGGCCAAAATATGATTCGTAAAAATCAACACAGTATTACATATAAATATATATTATGAAAGTAAATTACAACATACCTTGAGGACAAAGTAGAAGAAGAAAATTACTTTATCTTATATATTATATAATATATATATGATATTTATTTATATATATATATATATATATAACTATATATATATTATACTATATATTATATTATATATATATAATATTTATATATTCAATATATACTAATTAATATAATACGTTATATTACGCGGAGTATGGATTCCCGGTGTCGTTATTTCCCACGATTTGTGAATGAACCACGTTTTGTTTGTTTGACAATGATTTGAACTTGGAAACCAAAGGATTATTTGATTATCTCACTTCTAAAATTAAAATAAGCAAATTGTAACATTAAGCATGAAAACAAATAGGGAATTAACTTTAACTACAAATCGCAAATCACAGATAGCCTAAATTGCATGTAAAAAACCTAATTTCCAACTTTAAACTAAATTGAAATTTTCTTTTTAAATAGACTCTAATTGACTAAAAAGTAAGTTTAAAGAAAATAAGCAAAGTTGTAAAAGCAAAGTTGTAAATAAGCTGAAAATAAGCATTTTTAATAAATGAAACTTTTTATGAAAATCACTAAATAAACTGTAAATTGCTTAAAGAAATGACAGAAACTACTTAACTACTTTTTTTGGCTTTTTATAGAATTTTAGAACTTCACAAGCTGAACCTTTAAAGAAACAATAATAGACTTCTAAGACTAAAGTTAAACTTAATATGCTCTAGATCTCCAAATAAGCTCAAACAGTAATAACTTAGTGTAGTAACTGCTAAGCTTTTTACTTAAGCTCACTAAACTACTAAAAGCTAGACAGCTCTTTGGGAAAAAGCTTACACTTAGCTTATTACTCTTTTATCCTAATATAGCCCCTTTAAACCACAATAAGCTAAAAGGAATCAGCTTAAAAGCTCAATAAAGCAAAAACAGATATCAAGGACAAGGATATGAATTTTTTTTCCTAAACTCCCAACTATAAGCTCACAATAAGATGTGTCAATGGATCCTTACAGTTTTTTTATGTAGGCAACAGCTAATTAATGACCAACAAAGAGCTCAAAACAACTTTTGAAATTTATTTTGAAATTCGACTTAAGCTAAAAAATTACTTAAGAAAAAGCTAATTTGAACTGAAAACTCACTTTTGCTTTTGCAAAGTACATCTGAAGTAGAAACTTTAAGCTTATTTTTAAGATAAGCTATTGGATTCTTATGACATTATATCCTGAAAACAGATTTAGCTTTGACACTGGAGAACACAAATTAAGACTCAAAAAGTATTTTGAAAGGTAAATAAGCTATGAAAATAAACTATCAAAGTGACAGCTTAACAAAATAAAACTTTTTGTTTTGGTTTTCTTTCTTTGGTTTTGCACTTAATTGGCAAAATTAATGATTAAATCTACTGCACACGAATTAGAAATGCTTACTAACAACTGAATTAGGATTAAATGAACAGATCTAGCAGAGAAGACACTTTTCAAGTCAAGCTTATCTAATAAACACTCTAAGGACAGTTAGTCCTAATAGTATGTGATAGCTCAAACTTACTTATGCATTGTCTATTAAAAAAAATGAAATTTAACTTGATTTAAAATACTACTTTTACCTAGTTCTTAAGTTAAATCAATTTGTTGTTGTTCTAAATGATAACCAACCACTAGTTTAGCTTTGGTTAAATGGTTTCCAAAAACACCCTTTTAATTTTAAAGATTTTCAAATTTTTATACACAGATAACAAGCTATTCTAAACTTGAATAAGTTAAAAACAGATCTTATATTAGGGTACATAAGAAATAATAGCAATTACTTACAGAAAAAAGCAATATTAAGCACTACATAGATAAACTTAAAATAAGCACATATTTTTGGTATTTCTATTAATTTTAACTAAAACTTATTAAATACTTAAAAGGATAAGAAAATGTACTCAGATCTCAGCTAAACTAGAGATCATACACTCAATAAGAGCTTAACCAACTCGTTATAGCTCATATAACCCTATAAGCTGTTATTAGAGTTTTATTAATTGCAAAACTAATCTAAACCTACTCCATGACCTTCAGGACTAAACCTAAAACCTTAATTACCAAGCAGCACACAATCCAATTTCCAAGGGGTAAATAAGCTTAATGAGTGTCATAAGCGAGCTTGTTTGAGTTTTTTGACATCTTTTAACTATTTTATTTATAAAAAAATTCTTAAAGAAAGACAGAGTAATTGAAAGCATAACTTGATTTTATTAATAAGAGAGATTACAAATGCTAATTTAAAAGGAGTATCTTACACTAAAAAACAACTTGAATATGCTAAAAATTACAAATAAGATAAATATAACTACAAAATACTTTACTTAAAGCTAAAACCAAAAAACAATAGATCCTCCTAGTGTGTGAAGATGAGTGACTTATTTATAGCCTGAGATAAGGAAGCTTCCTATTGGTCTCAGATGTTATACACTCTAACTGATCCTGGCCCTTCTTTTCATCTCATAATCATATGCTCAATATTCTTCACCGTCATAGAATTAGATATGCTCACACGGTATTGCCACGGGGACAATCGTGAGGTTGATCTTTTGTGCTTCTTTAGGGAAGGATTTAGTGTAAAATCCTTGCCCTTATGTGTTTTCTTTGCTTCCACGTGGCATTCCTTGAGTTAAATCCACCAATAGAAAGCTTTTGATGAAGTTTCCTTGTGTCATATCCTTGCTTAGCCCTCGAATTACCAAGCCACATTGCCAATTTGAATTACCCCTTTAATTTTAACATGAGGTTAAAGGTAGAAGATAATGAACAGTTAAAACTGTTTTCCCGCATTTTTACTTTATATAAAAGGGTTGCGTTTGACTTTTCTTTGACTGGGGTTATAACTTGTTTGATTTTGGGCTTATAAAGGGTTTTGGGCCGGGTAAGGGATAACAGGTTTTGGATTTGGTTTATATAAGAGTTAACGGGTGTTAACTCTTTATATATTAAGATTGTTAAAAAATTAAAAAAAAAAAAAAAAAAAAAAAAAAAAACAACAAACAAAACAAAACCCACCCACAAAAAAAAAAATAAAAAAAAAAAAAAAAAAACACGTTAGGGCTTAGGGACTATTTTTGCAATTTTGGTTTTCTTTGAGGGACTGTTTTGGGAATTTTTGGGATTTTTATCTTCATATGGGTTGACTTTTGACCATCCTATAAAATTCCCGACTTTTGTACACTCTATCCATTCCCGTGTCCATGTTTGTCCAGTTTTGACCGTTTTCTTGTGATATTTGCAATATCCGTACCTACACAATCACAAAGACAAAACAAGCAATATTCAAGCATTTAAAGCACAATTTTGTCTTTTAGGGCCATTTTTGATATAAAATGGATATGTGTTTTCACACATATCATTAGCATTTAATAAAGGTTGACAGTTGACCTTTGACTATCGGTTAGCCCATAGGAGGTGATATTTGCTTAATTGTATACTAAATAACCCGGGATTTTGCCTAATAAAAGCCAAATAAATGCCAAAGAAATAGTGACAATGTGTTGTTTTTATGATCCTCCGTCTATCTCAATTGTGTGCGGGAAGGACTGCAAGAAGACAATAAGTAGAAAGCAAAATAACGATCAAAAAACCCGACAAGAAATGAGAAAAGACATAGAGACAAAAGAGCATAGGGACAAGAATTCTGAGCAAGAGATACACTAGTTTCCGGCATCAGCGACACAGGTCAAAACTAGTCGCATAGAAAGTAAACAAAGAAGGTCAAAGACCTAAATTTTACATGTCAAGTTTGGTCTAAGAATGTCAAGGTCAAGGATTAAGTGGCTGTGTGTTTGAAGTTGTTGGAAGTATCAAGGCAAGTTGTAGAAGATTGCTAGACAGTTATTTATAAATAGAAGAAAATAAGTGAATACGAACACGCATAGGTGCCCGAATTGCAACTTTCTCAAATCCTTGTTTACGCACTATACAAAAGGGTGCGGCTACAACACAAGGACCGGAAATGTGTCCACATTACCCAAAGTTTCCAAATGAATATAACTCGTTATTTCGCTCAACAGTTGCTCTAACACAAACCCGTACTCGCTTCTATACTGTTTTTCTTCCCGCCTAAACTACACTGAGACAGAAAGTGATGATTATCCTCATCCGCTCCCATTTTAAACCCTCCATCCTATGTTCTATTACTCCCTCTCCCTCTAGTTCATAATAACACGTGGCCGAAGCCATCTTATTGGATTCTTTCAATTGTTTTCGCAACACTCTACTAAGATTGATTCCAGACGGCTCACATTCACTTCGCGATAATTAAGATTCGATCGGTTGTGATTTAAAGGAAGTCCTAGATCCTTCCCTTCTCCCTCTCTTCCCCATCTTACCATTCTATAAATAGCAGCTTAGGAGTTCTTTTTAGAGGGTTAATTTTCTGTTTACACTGTACTTGTAATTTTCGTTATTAAGCAAAATACGCTAACTCATTTTAAGAATTTAAGCTTTTCACTGCTCTTGATAAATTTTTCCTTTTCACCTTATCAGACTCTATTATATCTATTAATTTTAAAGTGTTTGTGTTCTTTGATTAAATTCAATTCGTTTTTGTAAATAAGCTCTTAAATAAGTAGTGTGAGCATATTGATTCTAATAAGCTCAATATTTGATTTCTACTTTACAGCTAAACCTATTGTTATTTAAAAGCTATTCATTACTTACTTTTTACCCTACTCTCATTACTGTTCATGATACTTGAATACTTTTGAGTTCATTTTGGGAAGCAAAGAGTAAATAAGTTCAAAATCAGGTATTTTGATTTCTAAGGTCTAGAGGCATGGTGCCATTATGGTTGTAAGGACTTTTAAGAGCTATTAAACTCAAATAGAGTTTTAGATAGCTCTGTTCTGAGACGTCCCAAATTTCAGGTCTCATCTTCTTTTATTTTTCATTTAAGACCAAATCTTGCTTATTTCATTGTAGCCTTATTTCCTTAAGAGTTTTCATTTAAATCATGATCATAAGAGTTTTCTTTGCTTATACTTGTTTGTGCTTCTCGTCTATTTTAGCATTTAAACTAGTAAAATGTCACTGTAACTTTTTCTGTCAATAGTAGTAGTAATATGCTTATAGAGTAACTAGCTATTTCTTCTTAATAAGCTAGTAGTTTAATTGCTTAAATAGCTTCATTAGTTTAATAATAGTAGAAGTAGATAAAAATTTTTAGCTGAGTTAGTTTTTAAACAATTTTTAAATCCAATTTGCTTTGACAGCTTTACTTAAGGGAGTGTTTGGTAAAAGCTTATTTTGACTTTTAAAGTCAAAACAAACTTGTCATTTTCTTTACATAGCTAGGTTTAGTCATATAACAAGTTTCAAAACAGGTTTTAGAGTTTAGTTGGTTGAAATTCCAAGTTTAGCATTTAAAATCCTTTTCACAGCACCAGGGGATTTTTAAGGATTAAGTACTCTTAGGTTTTAAGAAACTTATGGAAATTTAGGGATTACATTTTGATAAAGAACAGTTGAACACATGTAGATAGTTGGTTCTCAAAGTTTAGCTTACATATTTGTGCAAAACCATTTGCACCAGCAGCCAATCATATCAGCATATTGCACCAGCAAGCACAGTGTAACAGCAATAAATTTTCATTCTAACTCTTTGAAATTTTTCTATATTTCATGAAAGCTTTGCAAAAGCTTTTTACCTAGATAGATTCTAGATAGATTGAGTAGCTTACTTTCAAAATTTCAGCTCCAAAGGTTCAAAAATAAGCTGTTAAGCTTAGTTCAAAAAAAGCTAAAAAACTGTTTCATTAAAACCTTGCATTTTTAATCTTCATTTTCTTTCTAAAATTGTTAAACATAGGTTATTCTTAGTTTAGATTCTTTTAATATACATCTTAAGCTTCATCAATCTTCTTTTAGTTTTAATTTTCATCAAGTTTTAAGCTCTCAATAAGCAAAAGTCCAAAAATTTTACTTGTGCCTTAGTTTCTGTAACA
>BQNB010040728.1:27941-47217 GCA_026074375.1 Tanacetum coccineum
TATCAAATTGCCTATCAAGCATGACACAATATGAAGAGTGTTTGGAATTAGTTCTGCACTAACTATACATATAGTATCAAAGCGTATCATAACAATACAAACCTAAGCACAATATTCACATCTACTCACGACACAAGCATAATCAAAACTATATAAGTTACTACATTTGCCATGAAGTCCCCACTATCATGAACCGTATGACGTTGTAAGCATGATTGTTGTGAATAGATCTATTAGAGTTGACACCCTTGTAGCGCTTACTTGATTAGGTTGGTCAAACAGACGCATTTCATTTGAGGTAATACTAGTTGTTTCGCAAAGCACCTATCAGGGCAACAATTAAACAAAATAATCTTACGGCTTCGATGTCATGAGTATAGTGCAATAGCAATACTTTTCTTGATAGTGTATTTGTTACAATAGTCACTTAAAATCTTGTGGTCTACGTTTCTAATTACTTAAACCTATGATCTCACCAACTTTATGTATTTTTTAGGTCCTTAATTGCCTGCATGGGTAGACTTAGAGCAGTTCACTTGAGTCTTTTACGGTCTCTTCATCATGAAAATTTTATGCGTTACTATAACGTTCGATGTCAACTTAAAATTTCTTTTATTTGTGTTGTGTATTATTAAAACATGTCTTCGTTAAACCTTATTTATTCAATCGAACGTGTATTTTCTAAACGACTTATATAGAGGTCGTTCTTTATAACATGTGTCCTTGTACTATGAAGTCATGCCCCGATTATCTTCTGCTGCGATATTCTGGTGGTGTGATAGTGCGTTACGTCATGCACTGGTATATTCTTTCTGTATTTTTGCATGTTAAGAGAGCTAGGTAAGGGATTAACCAGCAACATGTTATTCGCATGCCAATTCAGCGCCACCTCAACACCCTTCCAATAACACACCAATAACTCAAACTTCCTCCCAATCTAAACACCAATAACATGTTGTTGGTACCACTTTTTTTATTTTTCTTAACACAATATAAACTAAAATTTAAATACGATATATTAAAAATACAAAACGAAGTACAAATACGATATGATACGAAACGAAATAAAAATACAAAAAATATTAAAAACTATGATACAACAAGTAATAAAAACTACGGTTGGGGAAAATATTTTGCTCAGATCTCGTCTTTGAGTCGTTCGATGTTAGCCGCATCTTACGACCTCATTCCCTTGGTACTAAAATTAAGAAACTTCAATTCCTCGATTTTTTTTGTGTATCGATAAAATCCAATTTTTTTCACGTTTAATCCGTAACTCTTCTTGGACCATTTCCTTGAAAGCTTCTCCTCCCGTCGAAGATGATCCTGTCGATCTGGACGAGTCGGATTTTTGACTCTAGCTAGGACTTGGCGTGATGGGAGGATGTGGTATTGTGTCGCCTCGAAATAGCTCATTTGGCTCTTTATTGTCCTTGACCGTACGAACGCGTCTATCGGGAACAACGGCTTTGACACCACGCCATTTGTGGTGATTTTTCAACACATCCCACACTTCATAGTAGATAAATGCAAACCCCCAAGTTTCAATAAACGTCTTGTAACTACGAGCAAGCCACGTTGAGTCGTTTTCACCGTTCAACCGTGCATGTTCGTCGACAATCCTAGAGAATTTGTTGCAATCGCGTGTTAAAGTTGTCCATTTTCCCATAATCATATCATTTTCACGTTGGACGATTACATGACGGTTCTATTCACTAGTAACTTTAGCCCAAAACGAATTAGAAGTTTGGTCAATGCCAAGTCGTGGGTATTCTAAAATTTGTACGTACGTTTCGGCCAAAAAAAATCTTCAGGTTGTTGCCAACGGATAGGTGTCATGTCGGTTTTCTTAGGTTGGGGTTTTCTTCCTTTGGTACTCTCTTTTCCTTTTCCGACGGGAGACAACTCGGATTGTGAAGCTTGTGTCGGTGAGTGTGGTGGTGTGTCACGTAAACGTTGTTGTGTTGGTTGTGAAGAAGTACCAAAATTCATTTGATTAAAGTTTTGTTATTATTGGTATTGTACATACGACATTTGATTAAATTGATCTTGGTTCATTTGCGATGTGTACAACGGTTGTGGAAAATATGGCGTCGGGTTTACATATTACGCTGGGTAAGAATGCGTTGGGTTTTGAGAAAAATGATCGAGATGTTGAGAAAAATGGTCGAGATGTTGAGAATAATGGTTGGGATATTGAGAATAATGGTCGGGGTATTGAGAAGAATGATTGGGGTATTAAGATGAATAGGTGGATGACGGTGTTGCGGGTAATGGGGAGTTCGAATTAGCGAACGAAGAAGACGTATTGAAGATATTGTTAAGTAGCCAGTCATTATTTTATTGAGACATTTTATTGAAGGTGTGGAAACCGTAGAAGGGGGAGTGAATACGTTTCCATTTAAAAACTTAAAATGTTTTGTATCAAATTGCCTATCAAGCATGACACAATATGAAGAGTGTTTGAAATTAGTTCTGCACTAACTATACATATAGTATCAAAGCGTATCACGACAATACAAACCTAAGCACAATATTCACATCTACTCACGACACAAGCATAATCAAAACTATATAAGAAACACAACACCCAGTTATCTATATAATGCAAGTATAAATACAAAGCAATAAATGCGAGTATAAATGTAAAGAGATAAGTAAAAGGAAATGCAAACCGGACACGGTGATTTATAGTGGTTCGGTCACGAAGCTCCTCTTCTGCCTACTCCACTCCCCGAGTACCCAATTCGAGAGTTACTTCACTAGTCAACAAGCTCCCTTTAGGAGGGGAAAACCATACACACATAACTTACACTAATTTCTGACACTAAGCCAAATGTCGAAATCTAATATTAGCTAGAATCGATCTACCACTCACACTTGTATTTTGAGGGCTAAAATACTAACCGCTCACACAAGTATTTACTCACCTAAATACATACACGATCTACCCAATCCATCTAATAAATAAGTTTGGAAGACATTGACTCGATCTATACATCGTGAATATAACACATGTCGCAAATGCACCAACTATAATACATCGTATCTTGATGATTACGAGTATTCTTCTCTTGCACTTGAAAAGGAAAGATTGGATCACTTGTAAAAAATGTTTAAACAAGTTACATGATCAAAGAATAAGAAATGTGTTTTCTGATTTAGAGCAGAAAAAATAAGTGTGCAAAAGGTTAGAAAAATTCATGGAACAGTCCACTATTTATAGAACAAATTTGGGAGCAAACTACATGGCCGACCCCCCAAGCTCATTGGCCGGACCCCTTATCAACCAGGGGGCCGCCATTACCTATCAAAGGGCCGCCCCTTGTAGGCCGCTCCCATTTTTGTCTTGATTTAGGAAAATGTTTTTTTTGGGCAGGTTTTTCTGATTTTAAAGGGAAAAATCTGATTTCAAATATTTATTTGAATTAAAACATTTCTCATAATTACAAAAATATTTTGTCTAATTTATTTTTATAAAAAGGTTTTGTTACATTTTATAAAAATGTAAACTTTAGGACAAAAATTATTTCATTGATTTATGTCGGGTGCAAACTTATATTTGTTGTTGAAGCAGACTTGAGACGTCGAGAGATGTTGACGTATGAATGCGTTGATGATTTGTGATTACGAGTAACTTCAGCACTTTACGTTATGTGTTATAAATTACATGTTTGTAATCATCAAAACACAAAAAGATAAACCAAAAATGACATGAACCGAAAATATAGATTGATTGTTTTTTTTGCAGACAAATGATTGATTGTGTATATAACATGGGTACAAAGTGAAGTTAGTTGTGCCTTTGTTAACAAAATCATAACATTGTTTTGTAGACTGGATATACAAACTTTACTAATATAAATTAAGCAATCTATATTTAAACGAACCCTCATTCTCCCATATAGCCATACTTCACCGGCCCACCACCATCCTCCCAAACCCTTTCTCTTCCTCATTTCTTCACCATAACCAGAAAGCATAAAAAAATCATATCGAGTTCATTTAGTTTGGTGAATACATTAGGTATTTATAGAGTTTACCTTAAATTTAATAGAAAACTTGAAAAACATCTTCAAATACAAATAATTGCAGGAGTGCGAAGTTAACTGCTAAACTTAAGGCCAAACATAATTCGTACCGAACGTGCCAACAAATACAATTCTTAAAAATGTTGTATCAACATGAACGCGCCAACAATGAGATATTTTCGACAATTATACAAGAAGTGACAAGAATAACAATACTACACACGGTTTGAAGATACTGTATCAACATGAGTGGAGCAGAACATGTCCCGCTGAAGAGCTAAGCATTTCACTAGGAGTCACTTGAACATCACTGGAGTCGTGCGTCTTATCAACACATGTTGGCAGTTGTGGCGGCGGATCAGGTTGCTAGATAAGAAGTGTGTGTATTTTAGGTTTTGAGAGAGAAAGACGAAAATGATATAAAATGTTTATTTGTTTGGAGGGTTTTATATCCAGTGTCATGAGCTGTTACGAATAAACATATTAATTAAGATGTGTAATGGACTGTTACAAATAAATATTTTAATGGATTGTTATAATATTGAATGGCTATAATGACATTTAAATGGGCCGTTACATTTTAAATGGATATGAATGTTAGTGTTACAAAGTTACAAATTTTATAACATTTATATTAATGTAATAACTTTTTTCAGATTGTATAATTAGTAATTTTTTTTACTTAATTTTTTAAGACTTTTAAAAATAGATAGGCTAAATGCTTTATAAAGTAGTATAGATAATCTAATAAACAAACTTTTAGTATCCAATTGACATTGACAATGGTCACATTACGTGAATTGTGGCCATTAAAACATGAGTAAATTGCATAGATCGTCCCTAAAATTTGGCTAAATTGCATGTTTCGTTCCAAACGTTACGAAAGTGCAAAGATCGTCCCTCTGAGGAAACCTTTGGTGCAAGTATCGTCCCTATGGAGAAACATTTGGTGAAACCTTTGTTGCAAGTATCGTCCCCGCAGGGACGATACTTGCACCAAAGGTTTCTCACAGGGACGATCCTTGCATTTGGCAACGTTTGGGACGAAACATGCAATTTGGCCAAACTTAAAGGACGATTTATGCAATTTACTCTTAAAACATTGGTTAACTTCGTTTTCAGTGAGTTGAGAAAATTGGGAAAGATTAACAACTTGTTTAGGGTAAAGTGTCCTTTTGGCTCGCCAAACATCATTTTTAATAACCACCGTATCATCATTTTGACTTATGGGGTGTTTGTCTCGGCTATTGTGTTTAACAAGCATCTCTAAATACAACACGTGTCTCTCTTTTATCATTCTTTCAATTTCATATTCATCTTTTTCACAACACTCAAATATTTACCGTCATTTTAGTTTTAATAACATTCAAAATAACAAAAATGGGTTTGGATTACAATTCAGTTCCATCATATATTACTTTAATTGCTATAATTACAACATTTTCAAGAATTTGAATTTCATCTGAGTTAGAGTGTTAATCAATATGAGGTAAAACGAAATTACTCTGATAAGTCTTGATCATTATTTTTTAAATTAATATCAATTCTTCTTGTATTTTGTTTTTCTAAAAAATTTCTCATAAGTTTTCAAAGAAATTATGTGTTCATATAAACACCCATAAGATGTTGAATGAAATGTCTCGATGAAACAATTTATGTGACGTTATAGTTTTACTATGTTTTCGTAATTCATAAAAACATCGATATTTTATGAAAAAATCAAAATTGTGATGGACAAAATTTTGAAGTTGCAATTGTTTATAAGGAAACAAAAATTATTCATCAAGTAATATTTATTTAGGAAGGTGTTTAATAAAGAATGTTGAGAAAATCAAATTGTTCATAAAAAACAAAAATGTTTATTACTTTATTATGCTAATAAAAAAATATAAGAATGTGTGTTATGTTCATTAATACAAAATGTTCATCAATTTTTTTTGTTATGTTCATCAATATCTCGCACAAAACAAATAAAAAGAGACACAAGTCAACACTAGATAACTTTTTAGACTTTTTAGGTGTGAACCAACTTTTTATTTGATCATCCCCATCATATCAAATCATTATTACCCTCTTTAACATTCATTTTTATTAGGGCAATTTCATAATTCCACTTCTTAAATTTAGAAATTTCATATTTATCAAAACATGTTTTAAAAACATTGTACATTGTGCATTCAATGATTGTATTGTGGGTATATATGAAATTAATTATGAAAGTAGGAGGGATATGAAATTAATCCTTTTTATTATGTAAAGTTTGATCACTAAGATCGATGTAGTGGGGGTCATGTTCGCCATCTTCACATTATGTTAGCCTTAATATATTAAGTCTAACAAGGAAAGTCACGGTCATCATTTATATAGTGTCAGTCTTACATTTTAGAAACTTTGTAATCAATGTAATGGATTAGTTATCGACCCGGGCTCGAGGTTTAAGCTAATATTGTATACGTTATGGGCCAAACCCCAACCAAAGCTGAGCCTGCCCCATCCTCTTCTCTTAACCTAGGTTCCTTATCCTTAAGGGCCTATAAATACCCTTCTCCTCATTTGGAGAAGGGGTTGGTGATTTTGTATTCTCTTTTTCATAATACAACTTCCTCCTTCCACTTTCTCTCCTCCTCTCTAAAACTCTTTGTCTCTATACAATTTCTTTCTTTCTTTCTCAGCTCTATATGTGAAATGAAGCAACATTTATGATAACAATTGGTATCAAAAGCCACGGGTGAATTTGTTTGTGGTTGTGGTTCAAGTTCTTAAATATTTATGTCTGTCGAAATTCTTTTTCTTTTCTTCTGTTTATATTTTTTGGTTCGTCATTTTAAGAGAAAAAACCTCAAAAAATTGTCTTTTTAATCATGGTTTTTGATAAAGTTTGTTACTTTATTGTTTATTAATTTGTTCAAAATATTTCAAGATCAAAAAGTTTGAAACTTTCTTGTTTATTCATGTGCTTTTTATGATTTTTGGTGTCGTTTGGTTGTAACATACAAGGTGCGAACCACCTTTGACTCAAACAACATGCGAACGACGTTATCTACAAAATTAATGAACCTAGTTGTGGTTTTTGAATCAAGTGAACCAGGATATTTCAAAAATAGTGATCCCACTTTAGATTCATAGTCTAGTGAACGAGAGATTCACTGTCCGGTAAATGAGAGGCTCACTGTCCAGTGAACGAGACTTGATTCACACTTCAGCGAACTAGGTCAAGCGAATTTGTAGATTCACACTCCAACGAATCAGGTAGCGAATCTATAGATTCACACTCCAGTGAAGCAGGTCAAGCGAATATGTAGTTTCACAATCATGCGAACCAGAACAGTCAAGTGAACTTCAAACATCATTACCTCATTTGTCATTGGTTTGTTATCTCACTTAACGATTGTTTAAATCTTTCAAGATTCAACCTTTATCATCAAAAATCATTACACCATTCGTCCTTTGCTCACTACTTCACAAAAGTTTGCTACTTTAGTCCTTGAAGATTGATAATACTTTGCACCGTTAGTCCTTTTTAATTAAATTACTCAAACAAACGTTAAAGTCTACAACTTTCACACCTAAACATCAAATAACCTTCAAAGTTAGTACCTTTATCAAGATTTCAACACCTTCAAAAACAAAAACATACCACAACACAAACTTATCTACTTAAGATCCATAATTCATTTCACAACACAATCGGATTCAATGGAAGAGAAAGATACTTTATCTTCATGTTCAGATTCAGAGGAACAAGAGATTCAACGAATCCATAAGCGAACAGAGATTTTGAAAGAGATCTCCATGAACAAATTTAACGCACTCAAAACAACCACTCAACATCTCTAAAGGAAGGAGTTCCCTAATTGTCTCTTGTTTCAAAGAGCATTTCCAAGACTCTTTAGTAATGACGTCAAAACTTTCAAGTTTGAGTTATTTCACAACATGAATAACTTAGAAATACAACTTAACAAAGAAAATCTTCATGAGACGAACTCCAAGAATGCCTTTAGAATACTCAAAACACCATTTAAGGAGTTCTTTCATTCAAAGGTGTTAAAGACTTCTAATTATGAGCAAGATGCTCGAGAAGCAACAGAGGACTTTAACCAATACACTCAAATCGAAGCTCAATCATTCAAAGACATATTAATTCAAAACATGGACTCTATTAAGAAGTGTATTGTTGAAAGAACACTTCATGCACAAGAGATTCAGAAAAGGTTGAGATGGTTGAATGACAAAAAGTTACAGATTCAAGACTGCAAGGTTCAAGAGGTTAAAGCGTTGAATGCTAGTTTTGGAAACATAGAAAGCAGTAGGAAAGTATCAAACAAAGGGAATGCAAACAGTTCAGGGAATGATTGCAGCAAGACAGGGAATGATCAAAGCTTAGGGAATGAAGGCAGCACATCTGGAAATGAAATCACTAGGTCAGGGAATGAATGCAGTGAAAAAATTAATTCTGGGAATTATACGGATATCAGACCTTCCTATGATGCAGAGCTAATGGCTGAGGTACCAAATACTGCTGACTATAATGTGTTTCTGTTGAAAAACATCATACTGAGCAACCTGAATTCATTAATGACACATATGTGATGGAAAAGAATGATAGCAATGTCACTTCTGATTCATCAGATATGAGTCATAATGTAAGAAAGGTTGACCAACATGGTGCAAATCATAAGAATGAACATGTGTTACTTGCTTCTTCAATTGAATAGTTAAAAGCTGACATTGAAGCAAATAAGGAGATTCACAAAGATTTGAAGAAAGTAAACACATCTCTTTTTCAAAATATTTGGTTTTGCAAATGTGAGTTTAAGAAGTATAAAGTTTTTCAAACAAACCACAAATAAAAAGAGAAAGCTGATCTTGAATGTCAAAAAGCTCTTGGTTTACTGGCAGAAACTAAACGACAAAACAATGAATCTTTTAAAACTCAAGCATATGAAACTTTTTGTGTTAAAGAAGAAAATACCAAGCTTGTAAACCAGATCTCGATACTTGAAAGACGTAGTTCTTAAATTTAAAAAAAAGAACTAAAGAAAAAGGATTGTAAAAGCAAAGAGAATAAAGACATTGACAAAATGATTGCTTTAGAAAATCAAGTAAAGTTTTTAAACCACATTGTTTATAAAACTGGTCAATCTGCACAAATCGTTTTTATGCTAACTCCTAAACCAAGTTCATATTATAATAGTCAGTGCTCAATAAGTTTTGCAAATCATACGTACCTCAAGAAAGCTCAATGGGAGAAACCATGTCTTTATAATGTCAAATATGATAAAAATGATCTTGAAAATATTTTTTCTCCCGAATCTGATGAAACAATTCGTCTTGCAGAAGAGAGTAGATCAAAGTTATGTAAAGATGTTGTCAAACCATATGATTGCACTAAGCAAAATATCCTTTAAGAAACTTTTACACCTCAAACTAAAAAGTCTCGTAAGCAATTTTTTTTTGCCAATGAAGTAAAGAAAAAGATGTGAAAAAAATCTTTTGTTAAACAAACTCCTAACTTGGTTAAACACATTGAATACTTGCCTACTCATGAAACCGTAAGTAGAAGTAAACAAGAATTTAAAGTGGTTCAAAGTAACATTGATAACATCAGACCCGTTGTTGAACTTAATTGGAAAAAATGTCAAGAAAATAGTTAGGAAAACCCAATTACTCATGAGATCACAATTCTTATCAAAGAGATTTTAGTTCCTCTAGCTCAAAATACAGTTAAAAACTCTTTACAGTTTGAAAAAGATATTAAACCAAAAATGTATGAAGATTGAAATACGTCCAATCTCTTAAAAAAGAGGTTGACAAATTTGAAACACAAAAAGTAGAGTTTTCAAATGAATATGATCTACTCCTGCAAGAATGTCTCTCGAATGACATCATGTGTGCTATTCTTTGTTCTTTTGATAGAATTGCAATATTTTTATTTCGAGAAATGTCAAGAATGTAAAATCTTGAACTTGAGCTCTTTGAGAGTAAAACACAACAAACAGACATACATTTTGCAAATATAGAACAACATTGTATTGAACTTGAACTTGCTTTGCAACATGAAAAGGAAAAGAATGTTTGTGAAAACTCTTGGGGAAAGCAACCTTTGATATCAAGGAATAAATAAAAAAGCTTTGAAATAACAAAATGATTCCCTAATTACTAAACTTAACCGTAAAACGCTTGAAATAAATGATCTGAAAGCTCAGTTACAAGACAAGACGATTGCAAAGGCTGAAATGCGCGAAAGTTGGAACAAGCTGAAAGGTAAGGGTGTGGATACTAATTTTAAAAAACCATCAATCTTGGGGAAATCGCCTTTGCGAACAATCAGAAATCAACCAGTTGTGAGACAACCGAATGCGTTTAAATCTAAACGATCTCAATTTTCAAAAACTCAGATTGCCTCCCAAGTTGTTGAGAAAAATGTGCTGACAAAACCAGTCACTCCATATTCTTTGCCTCAAGTAAGACAATATGTGTTTGCAAAACCTCATCATGTGAATGCACCGGCCTCATCTTGGTATAGTTCAAATCCTGTGTCAAACTCGACACCAAAGGAGTCAGTAGGGTCAAATGACATGGTTCAATACTATTACCTAGAGGAAGCTAAGAAAAAGGCACAACTTCAAAAAGACAAAACTTTAAACGCAAAACCTAGTGTGATTACTCCTGCTAGATTACCAAACACTGCCAGTGGTAGCAAACCGAAACCTAGAAACTATAATCAACAAACTATAAATTGGCCAACTTCCATGAGTAGTCTTGTAACAAACAAAGCTGTTCACATAGCAAAAAAACATAGGAATCAAAAGCCTTTCTTGAAGTCAAATGACTTGGAATGTCCTACATGTAAAAAGTGCATTTACACTACAAATCACGATGCGTGCATTTTGAAATACCTCTCTAAGGTGAATTCTCGTAACTCTACACAAAAAAAGGATCCAAAATCTCATAAGACAAAAAAGAGATATATACCTGTAGAAAAGAAAAGAGATACTAAGAAACCTGTCAGACAGATCCCCACAAGACAAAGGTTTTCTCGAACAAAGTCTTTCGTTGTGTATGTAAAAACAACGCCTCCTAGATCTGGTCTTACATGGAAACCAACAGGTAGAATCTTCACTTCTGTTAGTCTTAGATGGATTCCCACTAGGAAGTCTGTTGAAAATTGCATCAACATGAATGATAGTGCGTTACCATTTTGAAAGGAAACATGTACTCCTAACACTTTATTTGTGCAAACCCTTCTTCTTTGACCGCAGATACTTATTTCTTCAAAGGGTTCAACAAATGTAAATATCATACCATCTTCTACACTTGTTCAAACTTCAATTTTTGATTATTTCAGAAAATCTTCAGACTAACAAAATACAAAAATAGAAAATCTTCAAAAAGCAAATACAAAAACAAATATATTTTAAAAACAAAATACAAAATTAAAAATTGAATAAAATTCCAAAAAGAATCTTCTCGACATCTCTCTTGGCATCGATAATATTTATGTACTTAGAAATGTCAATTAATATTTACAAGTATGTAAATAAAGTTCGGACAAGAGTTTAAATCTTTCAAAACATGTCATTTCTAATTTTCTCTATGGCTTATGTACATATCAGTGCATAACCCGGACTTCAAAGTAAGGAAATTCTATCTTTAAAGATAACTTATTCTAACAACAAGAAAATAAATTTTCTTGGTCTTGAGCTATTTTCACAAAACATTCAAAGTTTTGAGCTCAAGATCATGATTTCTGATTACTTCTGATCAAAACTCGGTTTTAAAGAAAAAAAAGTGTACGCTTTATTGCGCTTTATCTTAAAAAAAAGATAAATCTTCGTTGTCCTGAGCGATTTTTTTCAAAATCTTCTTGCTCAGGACATATGACTTATTAGTAAATATCAACTAAAGACTCGTTCTTCAAATAAAAGGAAGTGTGCACACATGTATATTTATCCTAACAACGAGAAGATAACAACTTCTCGGACTTGAGCTTACATAAAACGTCAAATCAAAGACATTCAAAGTCTTTAGAGGTCAAGTAACATTGGTTTTCAAAATCGTTGAACACAATTTTTCAAGAATTTCTTAAAAAGTTTTTCAAAATCTTTCAAAAATGTATGTTCAACACTCCCTTCTCATGAAACTTTTAAAAGTCGTATCATTTTTATATGAGTAAATCAATTTCTGAGGGGGAGCTTTCAAAACCACAATTTAATGCATTTAGACACTTTCTTCAAATGTCTATTTCAGTATGTCTAAAACATTTGAAAAAAGTTAAAAAAAAAGTGAATAATTTTAAATGTCAAAAATATTTATTGACAAGTGTGTATATATCGACAAGCGTGTTAGCGATCGAAGCTACATCTGGTCTAGAGAAATTAAAAACCGCGCCAGTGGCCTAGTGACCATCCGTTTTAGATACAAATACACTTTGACATAACTAGGTTTCTCATTTTGTTCTAAACATATAAAAGTGGCTCAATCTCGATTTCACATGGAATTTTCAATGTCATATACCAATCTTTTTAATCGGTATCATAATTTTACAATTGGTGTCAACATTTGTTAATTGGTGTCATATGTGTGAAATTGAGGGAGAGCAAGAGAAAAATGTTCCATTAATTCATGCAATACATAATTGATATCATTTTTTCTCCTCATGAAACTTTGTCATGTCTTAAATTTTAATCAATTAGTATGAAAATACTAAGAGATTTATTATTTCCATGGAGGGAGAAAATGTGATCTTAAAGACTCAAGAGTTTAAGTGTAAACAACTCTTTCCTCCATGTGCAAATCAATTTTGAATATCGATGCACATATGTAGAGGGAGTATTTCAAAAGAGGAAACTCTCAAAGTGTCAAACGTTTTTTATAATTATATCAAACACTTTGATTGATTTTTAAAAGGTTTTATGGTTATGATCAAATACCCAACAACCAACTAACTCACAATGATTCTGAAGTCATAAGGTGGTTAAGATTAGGTATTATTCGATGATCCAACCAGAACCGGAGGGATCTACCCAATGACACTCCATAGTTAGAAATAACAGCCCTTAGATAAGATTTGGAGAAGAATGAGTAAAGGAAATAATGTTAACTAAAGACATGATTTATCACCGAAACAATCACAACATGGTGATAGTAATGATGTCTTGGTAAACATTAAAGGGGTTGAAGAATGAAAAAGAAATGTAAGGATAAATGGTCTAAAGAAAGAATCCCTCCATACAACTTAGGCAGAAACCGGGTCAATACATATGCTATCGGTCTTCACAAAGATGAATCCTGATATGAAGAGTGACATCATGTACCCAGTGATGCACTACACAACCCTTCCCATCCATTCAAGTTTGTCTCAAAAGATCCTTGTCTCATTTGTCACGGAGATCAACGCGACTTCTATTGACTTCTCACTCCGAGAATGTTGATATTGAATTGGTGGCAGTCTGCTCCAGCCTCTGATTATTAAAACCAAAATGCACTAATCAAATCTAGAGCCAACGAGATCAACCATAAATCTCATTAGGACACATGAATAACAAAAACACTTGTTGGATACAATTAAGTTCACAAGCTGTTAACAAGAGTCCTACACATTATCCTTGGGATCTTGCCAGAACATTCAGAGTGATGCTCTTTAGCATTTCACAGTGATAAATGAAAATCCTTCCAATGTCAACATCAAATAGCACCGCGGTAGGTGACTTGGGAGATTGTTAAAGAATCAAACTTGTGCAAACTAGAAACCCAATGTGGCCCAGTTAATGAGAATTGACAAAGTCTACAATTATTGATGTTTACTTTAAAGTATACTTCAATGGCTCACCTATATTCGTTGTTATCCTATCTCGAATGGGAATCCGTATATAGGAACGTTTGTGGAATCCGGATAAGGAGATTCATTCTTGAATAGAATCCGGATGACGCATGTACAATATTCATACTGCCAAACGGTCCTCACGAAACCGGAGATTAAAGTTACCAAACGAAGAGGAATGCACGAGACATTCTTCCATATATTTGTTTATTTGCTAACTTAAACATGCAGGTAAATAAGGCGTAACCACCTTAGATCCAGCAAAGTCAATCTCATAGCCACATGTTCATACACAAGCTTCAAATAATCAAATGTTAAAGATGAAAGCTAAGATCAAACAAAGATACTCTTCTACAACTCTGATAATTAAGAACTTTCTCAAAGACATCAAGTATATGGTTACGAATGGATCAAGTCAAAACCACTACTTCAAAGAATGATAAAAATAGGATATTCATAGCTTTTCAAGACAAGTATGAGCATGTTGGTCGGCAAGTGATGATGAAAGATTTAAAGATCTCAGAACTCAAAGTCAAAAGATAAGGCTCAAGATCAAGATCACAAAGCATGAAGAAACAAAGTCTACTACAACAAAGTTCAAGTTAAAGACCAAGTTCATAAAGTCAAAGAAAGATATGACCGCTCCTTTGGGGGAGATTGTTAGCCTTAAAATATTAAGTCTAACAAGGAAAGTCATGGTCATCATTTATATAGTGTTAGTTTTATGTTTTAGGAACTTTGTAATCAATGTAATGGATTAGTTATGGACCCAGGCTTGAGGTTTAAGCTAATATTGTATACGTTATGGGCCAAGGCCCAAAGAAATCCAAGCCTGATCCATCCTCTTCTTTTAACCTAGGTTCCTTTTCCTTAAGGGCCTATAAATACCCCTCTTCTCATGTGGAGAAGGGGTTGGTGATTTTGTATTCTCTTTCTCATAATACAACTTCCTCCTCCACTTTCTCTCCTCCTTCTCTCTAAAACTCTTTCTCTCTTTACAAATTATTTCTTTCTTTCTTACCTCTATATGTGAAATGAAGAAACATTTAGGATAACACGTTAGTTTCACACCAGCATCCACTCTTTCATCAAATTCATCATCAAATAGTTGTAGTGGTGACTACCAAATCACTCGGCAAATTCCATTTAACCAAATATGTAGGACTGTAGAGGGGGTAAACATGGTCTTTTTGACTTCTTTGATGTTTATGAAACTTCAAGTCTTAAAGAAACCAAGATGGTGTAACAATCCAATTGATGAGAAAGACAATAAGTAGATAGAGCGAGAGAGAGACACCATGATATATACTAGTTCGAGATGGGGGGTTTAGACCATCCGTACGTCCAGTTGTGAATCCACGACACCCATGCTATTACTCTAGTATAATCCTTATGGTGGACTATAAACCGCATTACAACTTTGCTCCACTAATATGTACTAAGATTGACGCTCACTAAGAAGAGCTACTCCTTACGGTATTCCGCCCTTGGAATCCACCCCTAAGAACTTCCCATTGGAACTTCCCATTGGAAGTATACCAAAACCTCAACTAGATCACCCAATGATCTAGGCTTGATCACTAAGATACAAGACTTCCTTTACAACCAAATTAAAAGATAGTTGTTTGTTTAAATCAAGTCCTAACCTAACCTAGAGACTCGATTCTAATAGACATGGTACGAGAAAGAAGACTCTCGACTAATAACACATAAGTATGGATTCGGTACTTGTATGTCTCTCTTGTAGAGATGTGTTCTTTAATAGAATGAGAAGATTAGAACACAAGTGGTGTTAGACTTAGAGGATAGGAGAAGAGAAAAGATAGGAAAGAAAGAATGGAAAGAGGTGAGGAATACAAGAGCCAAGGATGGGTATTTATAGGCCAAAATCCCTAATTGTTAAAAACCAATTCGAGTGTGGTGCGCTGCCTACGCGCCAGACACTCATCTTGGTTCTTTGGGATTTTGGAGTTTTTAATACCCGTTCTTGCTAAATCCCAATTGTACTTCACGCTTTGACCTTTCCATTATTCTTCAAGGTTAACCAACTCAAATAGCCATTTGATAAAAAACATTTGGGAAGTGTTTAAAATAGATGTTGGGGATGTTTGTCCAATTTTAAAGAGATAGAAAAAAACCATTTGACAAAGGTGAAATTCCCAATTAAGACGTCTATATGGAAATGTAAGAACACTTAAATAAGCATGCAACACTAAGTATAACTTTTCAATCGTGTAATGCTTTATTGATATGAATCAAGATATTGCAAAGTGTTACATATCACACTTGTTAAATGACAATGTATGGTTACTCTCTAAACAAGTAAACTTGACAAATTGACAAGTTTACAAGCGAACTTGTGTAGACACGCTGATGGGATCAGCTGACTAAATGTAAGTTCGACAAAGGAGTAAATGTAAATATAATACCAACAACAATTAAAGTGATAACATTTACTCCTACAAACATTCTCTATTTATAGTGGTACGAGGTTGATCCCTTAGTGGGGGTAGTTGGGACGTGTTAAGATCTAGTGGAGAAGTACGTATGTATTTAATGCACGTCCATTCTTGGAAACATCCCGCCATACTTTTGTGAGCAGTTCTGCTAATTGTTCACATCTTTCACCAACTCATACTAGGTAGACTTTAATTCGAAAGACTCTTTTGTCCCTTCATTTTGCTTTATCGAATTATCCCGCCTAAACACACTTAGAGATAAAAGATATGCTTAGTTTGTTTATCTTAATGAGTAATAAGATCATTAGGGTATTGCCACCCCTGTGTCACGAACTTGTCTCGAAAAAGGTCTTTCGTGCAGCATTTAGTCTCGACTTAGTCGGCCTTGCTTGAACACTCTACGATCTAGGCAACTAAGAAAGCTTTATAGAAAGGAACACAAGTGAAATGGAGAAATACTTTGTATTGCTAGAGAGAACTTCACAAGAGAGAATACAAGTGAATTGTTGGATGATTTCTCTAAATGAGGATGGATTTATTTATACTACAAAATTATGGCTACACTAGGGCTACTATTTACAACTCTAAGAAGGCCCAACTTCTACAATCTTATGGATGGAAGCATTTAGATTTTCCAAAGGGTTCCATGATCTGCCAAGGGTTTCCAAGACCTTCTTGCACTTTCTATATAATTCCACGAAGTCTTCTAGTCAATTGTAGAACAATCTGGAATCCCGGGTAACCTCGTAAAATCGGGCAGGGCGTGACACCCGACTCTCTTCCAACCATCAACGTATTCCATCTACATACCATCTGATATCTATCCCAGCTGAAGAGTATGTCTTCAAGTAATCTTCGACTTCCTTGACGATGTCTTTGACTTGAATACGTCAGAGGTTGCTCATTGAAGTTGTGATTCAATGAGTCCTTCAACCACTCGCTTGTGACAACCATGACCAAATCAGGATCATTTAACCGTTAGCGTTAGCCTGATCATATGTTATATGATTCAAATTAGGTACATATGAAATTCATGAGTTATATATATATATGAATGATGCAAGAAATGGATGATATAGTCATTTCATTTCGTTAGAAATGATAAATATGAAAATAAAACTTTATAGTGGTGGCCTTATTTTATTTATGATGAAATAATTTATCGTGTGTGCGTCATTAAGTTGTGGTTCAAGTATACTCTATAGACGATGATTCATTAAATTATTTATGTGTCAAGTGATAATAAAATTTGGGAAAAATAATTAATGAAATAAATATTTTATTTTTAGTGTTAATATGTTTTAATTAAAGGTTTCAAGTAAACAAGTTAAAGTATGATTAAACATTAAATAAAATTCATGTTTTTGAGTAAAAAAATAATATAAAGTAATTTAAAGCAATATATATATATATATATATATATATATAAAGGGGGTGGCCGGCCAAGGAAAGAAAAGAAAAAAAATAGAAAAGATTTTTTTAGACTCCTAATTGTATAAGAAAACAAATCTTTTTGATATTTACCCTAAAACTAGTATAAATACTCTCTTAAACCTAAACAGTAGATCATTATTTTTCCTTCCTCTCCCTTGTTTCAGTGAACACCCACAAAGAAGGAAGAAAACATCAAAAAAAATTCAAGAAAGTTAGGGTTCAAGATCGTGTGCTTTCGAGTTAAAAGGTTTTTTCGTATAACCCTTTTTATTCAATCTTCTTTTAATTTAAAATTATGTAACTTTTTAATTGATGGAATTAGGGTTTCATAAAATCTTAATAATTGAATGTATATGATCATTAAATATTTCTTAGAGGGTAATTAGTAGTGTATGTATGCGTTTGGTTAGGTTTAATTGGTGTTAAATTCAAAATTGATTCTAAGCAAAATTTTAGGTCAACTTGTTAAGGTCATAACTCGGTCTGAGTTTAATAGATTTTTTTGGCTCTAAAATCAACTACAGAGAGTCTACTTTCTAACAATATGGGTTTCGTGAATTGAAAGTGAGTAGAAGTCAGTCAAAATATTTCTATAATATTCTTTGTCGAATCTGAGTTTTCTTAACAGTTTTGTATCGTGCTTGTGAGGTCAAAAATCCTATCAAAATATTTTTTCTATTCATGAAATTGCTATTGGTATAAGATCAAGGTGTCTAGTAACTCCTGTAATTTTTTTAGATTTTTTCAAAGTGTCTAAGTACTTTTAAAAAATCATTTTGTAAGTGTGCGATCAGATATTTTTCAGGACAGTTTGTGTTGTCGAATTTTTAAAAAATAGTAAAGCTTGTCAAACCCTTTTGGAAAAATTCTAGTAGGTTTAGGACTTATTGAAGTTGATGTAATAGGATTTTGGAAGTCAAAAGAGGTCCTTTAGTATTTTATAAAAATTCGTAAAGTGACCTTAAATTTCTACAGTAAAAGGAAAATGTAAACAATAGTTTAAAACATAGTTAGAGCTTGGTTGAGTGTGAGAAACATGTTGGGATGGTCAAAAATGTATTCTCAAACATTAGTGGTCCATCAATTGAAGGTTACATAGTTAAGGTTATAAGCCTTGACCGTGTGTAACCCGTGGTATATAATTATGTAGATATTTGCTTGGATTTTGTACGCGCGTGTAAGCTTTGAGGTGAGTTTCTCATAGCCTCTTTTTAATTGTTTTTTGGGGTGAAAATGGATAAAAAAATTGTTTTCAAATTATTTTACTATGTTACTTATGTGAGTTTCTCATAGCCCCTTTTTAAATGTTTTCTTAGGGTGAAAATGGATACAAAATTGTTTTGAAATGTTTTCCTTGCTTTAGATTGGTTTTGTTTAGACATGGTTATGTAACTATTTATGTGATACAATTATGTGTGTAAGTTTACATGATACATTTGTGGATACATGAACGTATAGGTTGGTGTGCCATTCCAGCTAAACAATGTAACTCATATTGATGATACATGATTGCTATGCTAGCACGTGAT
>BQNB010040729.1:14126-29126 GCA_026074375.1 Tanacetum coccineum
TTAACACCAAACTCATATGCACACAAAATAAGATAATCATTTACCTCTAAAATGACATCATGCACATAGGTAAACCACTTCAACATACATATAGAACACATAGCACGCAAGAAATATACAAAATGGACACTTAGCCATTTCTAAAGGTATAAACTAACCTGCTCAAATCACGGTTTTCACAAAACCCTTAGGTGAACAAGATCCTATCATCAAGCTGAATGATCTTGCAAGAAAGAAGAGGAAGCATGCTTATGACATTCATGACTACTTCAGGTCTGCCAAAAGTACAAGTCATCAGTTTAGTATAAAGATCATCCAGCTAGAACTGTGTTGAATGAACCATCCTTGGGTATGATCATGTTCAACTCCCACCAAAGGCAATATTTTGTGAGCATTGAAGACTTTAGAGATTTCAGAAATGAAATGTTGTATACTGTACAAGAAATATTCTTTAGACTTCACCAAGGACCTGGCCAAGATGATCATGCTAGGACCTTTAGTTCTTTCCTACTTGCTAAAGTTGATAGAAGGAACCTGAATCCCCTCAAACAAATGAGGGCCGTTAAACAACTAAGGCAATAGAAGTTGTAAACCTTTGTAATAACTTTATCTTTTGTATCGTATTTTAATGAAAGTGATTATGAATGTTTATCAGTTTATGTTGTTCTTTATTTATTAGTTTGTAAGAAGAAAATTGCTTGCTCACTTACTACTAATTTTAACTTAGGCTATTTGTATATTCAAATAGGGGGAGATTGTTGGGTCAGTTTCTGAACCATTCAGTCTCTCAATAGATTTAAACATAAAATTTCCTAAGTGTAATCTAGCTAAAGACAAGTTCAACTTTAGTTCGCTGAAGACAAGTTCAGCATCAGTTCTTTAGGTACTTAGAAGATCAAGCAGTATCTTTACTTTAGTTTATGTAGTGGTTCAGAATCTGAAGAAGGCCTTTGCAAGAGCTTCAATTCAGCTTGGTTGGCAATTCCAAGCTGAACGATGTTGATCTCCTCTTAGAAGCTAATACAAAATGTTTCTCTTCTAGAAGGTTTACAAGACGGGAAAAATATTGATTTATATCAAAAGGAATAAAGCAAATCTCCTTGGGAATGAATACTTCTAATGTTGGTATAGAAGTACAACAACTTTTCCTAAAAGATTGTACCTAGTACTATAAAGCATGTGTGCATTAAATGGTATCTTAACCACCCATCTAATGATGACATGTGTCCTAGGTATCTCATTGTAAACCCTAATTCCTTGTCTATAAAAGGAATGCGATGTAAGGAGTAAATGTTATCTCTTCCAATCAATGTGAAACACATTGAAGAGCATTTACTCCTAAACAAACTGAAAGAACCACTAGAGCTAAAGCTCAAGTGTTGGTTATATAGTTTGTACTTAAACTTGTAACTTTGGTTCGAGTTTAAGTTAGAGTAGATCACCCCAATTGTCATTCAACCACTTTGCTATTCCGCAAGCAAAGTGTGTCATAGATTCTTTATTCGATTCTAATAAGAACCTATACGTTTAAAAGTTAATTCTGTGTGTTTTAAACTTGTTCTTAATATTGTTCGTATATATCTGTTTAAAACTCACTTTGTTGTCATGGAATGTGATTAGTTTAACTTGATAAACCTTATATCACATTCAAGGGGACCAACAAAACATTTCAAGAACAATTTGATTATTTAGTTTAATTATGCACTACGTACTTGATTATTTTATGGTAGTACTAGTTTATTTTTAGACTTAATATTTGCATGCTTTGGTTAGACTTAATATTTGGTGATTATGCTTGGTTAGAATTTTGAGTGATTATGTACACTCATTGGATTATTATTTTGCATGCTTAACTTTGGATTATCATTTGCCTTTGCTTATCTCTTTCTTAGCTTATTTACTTGTATATATGTGAATACATGCATCCATGCATGCTTAGGATATTTACGACTAGCCCTTGATATTTAGCAAAATTGTTTGATTCTAGATATAGGATAGTCACCACCTTTTTTCTACAGATCTGAAAAACAACCAAACTAGGAAAATTCTGTCGTCCAACAGTAGACGGTCCCTGAATTATAAGGTCGGTCTCTAATATATCCGGGACCGACACCTTACTTACGGGACTGGCTACTAGTAAGTCATGGTTTTTGTTACTGTTTTCTTTTTCTGCTCATTGACCAACTTTCACCATAGCCACTAGCTATACCTTTACCTAGTTTTTACAAACATATTTTGGATTTACAAAATTCAACTCTAATCCATAACACTTTTAGCCAACTAATCCCTTTCAAATACCACTTATTTTCTTCATTCTTCACCATCATCTTCTTCCTTACCTTCAAACCTTAGAACATCCATGGCATCTGCCCAAGCTTCTTCATTCAAACCTTTAAAGAAAATAAAACTCACTATTATACCACCTTGTACACAACTCTTTGTAGACTTAACCAAAGATGATGATGACATTCAAACACCTTCACCCATAGAAAAATCCTCATCCCCTTCACCACCAAATGCACCCTCTAAAACTCCATCCACCAAAGGAACATCTTATACTCTTAGAACAACTTCATCATCTTTTGAATCAAGACCAAATTCCTCTCCTTTTTCTTCTAGGAACACACCCTCACCACAACCAAATAACCCTTTCATTGACAACCAAATGGATGCTCCAGCAAGAGTTTCTCATCCACTCCCAATCTAAAGTCATCCATCCATGGATATTACTCTCACACTTTCTCCTATCACTCCTCTTAACTACATGTTTGAAACTTCATCTCCACCACCATCACCACCTCCGCCATCCCCACTAATGGGTTTTCCCATTTTCTTTGAATTCTTTGGTTATCATGGAGCTACTTGCATGTGTTGCAACCATAACAACAACCTCATTTTTTCTTTAAGAGATGAAATGCACTTCATGTTTGCTCACCTTGAATACCTCATCACTTCATCCTTTCTTCCACATACACCACCACAAAATTAAACATTCTATATTTTTAATTAATTTTCAAATTAAAAATTCCACCACCCTTTTGGCTTGCAAATCCTATGAATCTTGAATCACTTAGGCCCCGTTTGGTTCGCGGATTCTTCAGGATTCTGGTGGAATTGGAATTTGATTCAATTCCAAAACGTGTTTGGTTGGCAGATTTTAAGAATTCATAATCTAAATTCCGCTCCTCAATGTGTTTGGTTGGCAACGGAATTGAATTTATTTCCTTAAAAATCCCACGTATGTGGAATTCAACATTCCCTAGTAAAATGAAAGGAATGTTTACAATTCCTTGGAATTCAGAATTTTCATTATCAAAAAATTATTATTATTATTAAATAACTTTATTATTATTATTATTTATGTTCATTTTAATAATCCATCGTTATGTATGGATTTCATCTATTCCATAGTTTTAAAATGAAAAGGACTGTTTTACTATTCCTTGGGTTTGGAATAAAATTCTGATTTTTCATTATCAAAATTATTTTATTATTAAAATTACTTTATTATTATTATTATTATTATTAAATTTAAAAATTATATATACTTATTTATTTTAAAAATTGTCTTTTATTTATTCAATTTAAAAATTATTTATTTTTTTTTTTTATTTATTTAAATAAATTATAATCTTTATTTTAGTTATTTTCTAAAAATTATATTTATTTAAAAATATATTTAATTATTTATTTAAAATTATATTATTATTATTTATTTATTTATTTTTTAAAAATTATATTTATTTAAAAATTATATTTAATTATTTATTTAAAATAATATTATTATTATTTATTTATTTATTTTTAAAAAATTCTATTTATTTATTTATTTAAAATTATATTTATTTATTTTTTAAAATTATATTTATTTTTTAATTTTTACAAATTAAATTATTTTTTAAAAATTATATTATTATTATTTATTTTTTAAAAATTATATTTATTATTATTAGTATAATTATATAATTTGTTTTTTCATTTTTTTCCAACCAAACACACAATAGTTTTCACAAATTCCAATTCTTTTAGATTCCAATTCATTAACATTCCAATTCTTTAACATTCCAATTCCTTAACATTCCAAATCCTCAAACACATTCCAATTCCACCAAAAACATTCTGCGAACCAAACGGGCCCTTAGGATTTTGGTATGGTTCTTGTAGCTTTATGCATGCTTGTCTTTTGTATCCTCTATGTTGTATTTTCATACTTATTAAAGTATGAGTTGTATGTTTTTATTTTTAATGCAAGAACTTTAATTTTATGTCTTAATAATTGATTTATAGTGATTGATTTGTTTATTGTGGTTGATATATTAGTGCACATTCTTTTGGCCTATCATATTTTTGGCCACTTTTTATATATTTTGGACATTGCTACTAGTTGGGTATATTGCACTTGTACACTAACTCGTACACTAACTCGTTTTTGTAGCTCGTCACCGTAGCTCGATTTCTTGGTTCCCTCAACAAGGGGGAGCACACAACAAGGGGGAGCGTTTAATTTTGTCAAAAAATTTCTTCTATCAAATCGACGAAAATTCTTTTTGCTTCGACAAAAAGAGGAGAAATGGACTAAAACTCAATAATAACTTGTAAACTATATTTTTACATGCAATGAGTTTATATTTTGTCATCATCGCGAAGGGGAAGATTGTTAATACAAATAATGACTAAAAATATTATTTATATTTTTCGACATCTCTACGTTTTGATAATGACAAAATGTAAAACGTTCTATGTTAAAAATAAATGTATACAAGTTATTAGTCGTAAATTTCCATTTTGACGTAAATCACATAAGATATGTACAAATAAGTATTAAACTTGTATAATGATCAAGGAAATAAGTTTTTGTTTTAAAACTTACATTTTTACAAATGTGACAAAACATTTTTACAAAAATAAATAAGACAAAATATTTGTGTAGTTAAAGGAAATGTTTTATTAAATATATAAATTTAAAATATGGTTTTCCCCTTAAAAAGATACCACCTACACCAAAAAAACGTTTCCCCACTAAAAGACAAGAAAGGGAGGATCCTACGCCGGATGGTCCCCTTATAGATGTGCCGGTCCCCAATATATCTGGGACCGGCCAATAATTAAGGAATCGGCCAGGTTTTAAGATGCTCCTCAGCTTGCCTATAAATAATGAACTGTTTCCAAATCATTACCACATCTTTTGCACACAGTTTCTTCTGTTTTAATCCCCTTTCTTATTCTATATCTTTCCTTGATCTTTAACTTGTAAAATCCTATTTAACAAGTGATCCAATCTTCTTTCCTTAAGTGAAAGAGAAGAACACACATTATCATTAGGATACGAAGTGTTATAGTTTAGTGAGTCTTTACGTAACATTGGTTATGATCTTCTTGTAGATCTGATCTGTTTATTCTCAATCTTGTGTAGTTGTGTAGATCCTACTAGTGTGTTAGCTCAGAATAGTTGTGAGAGGGTCGGTTAGTATTTAGTCCATAAAATACATTAGTATAGTGGTCGATTGGTTCTAGCTAAGATTAGAACTCGTCATCTAGCTTAGTGTCAGAAATTGGTATAAGCGACGTGTACGGTTTTCTCCGTTTGAAGTGAACTTGTTGACATAGTGAACTCTCGAGTTGGATACTCTGGTAGTGGAGTAGGGCAAAGAAGAGCTTCGTAGCCAAACCACTATAAATCCTCGTCTTTTGTTTGATCGTTCTATCTCTTTATTATTCTTTCTCGTATTTATTGTTTATATTGTGTTTATATATAGTGTTCATATATATATATATATATATATTGTTACTTGGTCTCACATAAACAAGAATCTAAAGTTTTTAGTACGAAAATATTAAAACGTAAATTAACGATGAAACTATTCAACCCTCCCCCCTTCTAGTTTGCACAAAGTGCTTTAAGACTAGTAATAATAGTGTTAAATCTTGCAAACCCGCTATCAATAGACTCTTCTTCAAGGATAGTAAATTGTTCATATTGTTGAACAAGAAGATCAATATTATTATCCGTGACTTGGCTAGTACCTTGATGTGTGATTAACAACGATTGCCAAATTTCTTTAGCCGTTTTACACATAAAAATTATTTCATATTCCTTTTTAGATAAAGCATTATAAAGAACCATTTAGCCTCATTATTTTTAGCAAGTTTCTTTTGAAGATCATCACTTTGTTCTTCAAATGGAACTACTTCTAAAACTTTAGTAACTTCAATTTTGGCAACCAGTGAAAAATCACCATTAATGATATGCCAAAGATCTAAATATTTTGATTCACATAAGTTTCAAATCTATTTCTCCAATATATACAACTGTTGCTTTTGAAAAGTGATGGTCTTTGCATAGATTGTCCTTCTATATATTTATCAAAATCTACAAATCGATCCAAGCTTTAATGTATAATATACGTTAAAGATCTTGGGTGACCTTGGCTCTTGATACCAATTGTGGAAACTAGAAGAGGGGGGGAGGGGTTGAATAGTTTTTACCATTTTAAAAATTAAAACTTAGATTGTATACTTATGTGAATTCAATAGATATACATGTATGTATATAATGGTGATGCAATAAATAAATAAGTAAGTGCGTAATGTAACTAAGGAAAGATAAGAAAGATCAAACCAAAGACACGATAATTTATAGTGGTTCGTCTACGAAGCTCCTCTTTGCCCTACTCTACTCCCTAAGTACCCAACTAGAGAGTTTTGAAGAATACTAGATTATCTAAACTCACAATCAAAGAGATGAAGAACTAGAGAGAGAAAGGATGAACACTTCTAAAGAGAGAAAGGAAAAAGGAAAATATTAGATTATTAAAATTGAGAAGTGAACAACCAACCCTCTTAAGGATAAATATTAGATTAGTGAAATTGATGAAGTGAACAACCAACCCTCTCCAAAGCATGGAGGAAGAAAAAGCGTATTTATTTCCTAGAGTAGCCAGCCATATGGTCCCTTAGGGGTTCATCATGCCGAGCTTTGCGCGCCTTTACTTAGACTATTTAGTTTCTAAATATTGCCTATATGAGTTAATCTAACGATTTCTAATGAGATGTGATCATGACAACTTTTTGTTGATTCCCCCCCCCCCCATAAAATCTCCCTCAAAGGAGGTCATCTCCCATTTTACAAAACTTAACCTAAGCCAGTACTAATGCCATTGTGCTCTTCTATAGTCTTGTGCTCGCAGACTTGTTTTCTTTACTTCATCTTGTGAACATGATGTAGTGATCTATGACTTTAGGCTTGAGCTTGTTTCGATAGGCTTGACTTGAATGTGAACTTGAACTTCTTTGAGATCATCAACCAATCATAATCTCTTATCATCATCTTATGATCTTTTGCCTTCTTGTGATCTTGTAACTTCTAGACCGACATGCTCATACTATTCTTGATGTTGAAAGCGTATGTAACCATCTTTCTTGATATTCTTTAACTTTAACACTTCGTCACTTTATGGAGGACGTGCGGTATCAACTTAATACTTCGTCGCTTCAAGAAAGATGTATTGTATCAGAGTAGCGAAAGTCTTGAAACATGTACTTGAGCTTTCATGATGTCTTTACTTTTGTCGGTCGAGTATGAGCACGCGGCTATGAATCTTTGAGTCAGTTGGAACCCGGTGCCTCCATGACCATCTTTGAGTGAATCTGCAATAAAACAGTTAGCAATAAAGTTGGGGGACGAATCTGGCTTTATCATTCGCCCGGGTTTGGTTGGAGTAACCTTCGAATCTGTGAGGATCGACCTGTGATCAAGTAGATTCAATTTAAGAAGAATCTCCTTGATAGGATTTCCAGCTGAAGTATTGAATCTTTCTAACACATATGTATTAGATTCGTCGTACTCAGCATGTTCTCATTACCGGAACGTCTCAAAGCAGACAACACGGTAAGAGTGAACCAGCGAGCAAACAACATCAAAAAAACAAAACAAAAAAAAAAAAACAAAAAAAATCAACAAAAAAAAAAAAAAAAAAAAAAAAACAAATTACAAAAAACAAAATCAAAAAAACAATCAACAAACAAAATCAAGTCAACAAATCAAAAAAACAAAACAAAAAAACAAAACAAAAAAAAAAAACAAAATCACAAAAACAAAAAAACAAAAAAAAACAAAAAATAAAAAAAACAAAATCAAATCAAAAAAAAACAATAAAAAAAAAAAAACAAAATCAAAAAAAGAATCAAAAACTCAACAACAAATAAAAAAACCAACAAAAAAAACAAAAAGAAAAAACAAATCAAAAAAAAAACAAAAAGAAACAAAAAAAAAACAAAACAAAAAACAAACAAATCAAAAAAACAAAAAAACAACAAAAAAAAAACCACAAAAAAAAATCAAAAACAACATCACAACAACAAACAAAAAAAAAAATCCAAAATTCAAAAAAAAAAAAAAAAAAAAAAAAAAAAAACAAAAATAAAAAACAAATGAAAAAAAAACAAAAAAATCAATAAAATAAACAAACAAACAACAAAAAATCATCAAGCAAACAAACAACAATCAAAAAAACAAAAAAACATCACACAACATCTAAAAAAATCTACAAATCACAAAAAAACAAAAAACAAACACAAAAAAAAACAAATCACACCAAATCAAACAAAACAAACAAACTAAACAAAAAACAAAAATCCACGCCGAAAAAAAACAAAAACAAAAAATAAAAAAGAACAAAAAACAAAACACAAAAAAAAAAACACAAAAAAAATCAAAAAAAAATCAAAAAAAAAACAAAAAAACAAAACATCAAAACAAAAAAAAAAAATCAAAAATCTCCCAAAAAAAAAAATAAAAAAAAAAAACAATCAACACAAAAAACAAAAAATAAAAAATAAAAAAAAAAAAACAAAAAAATCAAAAAAAAATCACAAAAAAAAAATAACCAAAAAAACATCAAAAAAAAAAAACAAAAAAAAAAAAAAACAAAACAAAAAAAAAAAAAAAAAAAAATTAAAAAAATCAAACAAAAAAAATCAAAAAAAAAAAAAACAAAGAAAAAAAAAAGAAACAAAAAAAAAAACAAAAAAAACAAAAAAACAAAATCAAAAGAACAAAAAATCAAAAAAAAAAAAAAAAAAAACAAAAAATAATCACAAACAATAACTAACAAAACAAAGAACAAAACCAAAGAAAAAAAAAAAAAAAAAAAAAAAAAAACAACAAAAAAAAAAGTGAATGCTTTAAGTTAATTATGACCAAGCATAATCTCTTATCATCATCTTGTGATCTTTTGCCTTCTTGTGATCTTGCGACTTCTAGACCGACATGCTCATACTATTCATTGATGCTGAAAAGCGAATGTAACCACTTCCTTGATATTCTTAAATTTAAACACTCGACACATTATGGAGGAGTACGTATCAACTTTATACTCTCGTCTCTTCAATTACATAGAAAGAAGAATGTATCAGAGTAGGCGAAAGTCTTGAAACATGTACTGAGCTTCATAATTCTTTACTGTTGACCGGTCGAGGATGAGCACGTGCTAGAATCGTGAGACAGCTGGAACCCCAAACCCGGTGCCATCCATGACCATCTTTGAGTGAATCTACAATAAAACAGTTAGCAATAAAGTTAGGGGACGAATTTGGCTTTGTCATTCGCCCATGTTTGGTTGGAGTAACCTTTGAATCTATAAGGATCGACCTATGATCAAGTAGATTCAATTTAAGAATAATCTCCTTGATAGGATTTCCAGCTGAATGTATGAATCTTTTCTAAGCACATAATAATAGATTCGTCGTACTCAGCATGTTCTCATTACCGGAACGTCTCAAAGCAGACAACACGGTAAGAGTGAACCAGCGAGTTACTATCTCACCGATTGAAATAAAAATTGATTTAAAAAAATCAATCAACGTGTCACTTGCTAAAGTGTTTTTGTGACACATCGAGAGTTTTTGAGCATTTCAAAAATTCCATTCAATGTAAATCGTCAGATACTAGAGACAAGTTGAGTTCATGTAGAATCGCACCATTGATTCTTTCTAGTTGTCACATAAAGCTGATTCATATAAAATCACACAATTACACATATCAACCAAGAGCTTGTTTGATGTCGGCTCTAACAGGATTTCCAACTCATGTGATTACTTATCGTATCACTCTGATATCTGGCAAAGATCACAAGGATAATGCCTAGGACTAATTCCTACATTAGTACCGTGTTTCACCAATATGTGAGAAACAAAAAATTTGGATAGTGTCCTGATGAGATTTATGGATGATCTCTTGGCTCTAGACTCAATAGTGCACTTTTGTTTTAGTGATCGGAGGCTGGAGCAGACTGCCACCTTTTTAATACCAACTAACTCAGAGTGAGAAAGTTCATAGAAATTCGTGAAATTTCCGTGAGAAAATGAAACATAAATATTTTGAGAGATTCTAAGTGGCTAGGGAAGGTTTGTGCAATGCAACACTTGGGTCCATTATGTCCGTCTTCAACGTTCAGCAATCATCTTTGTCATTCTTGACAGCAGATGTATTGACCCAATCCTGCCTAATTGTGAAGGAGGCTCTTTCTTTTCACCCTTTCTATCTTAACTTTTTCTTTTAATCAACACCCCTTCATCGCTTCCCGAGACTTCGTAACTAGTACCGTGATTCTGGGTTTGTTCCAGAACAACTCATCTCATCGGTCCTTTCCCATATTCTCACTTTATCTTTATTTCATACCTAAGGACTTCTATTTCTACACTATCTAGTGTAATATCCCTGGGAGATCCCTCCGGATTCTATGCTGGAACATGGTATGAATAACCTAAACTTAACCACTTTATTACTCCAATACAGTAATTTAAATAGTCGGTCTTTGGTACTTCCACATATCAGCCAACATGTAACCTTTGCTCCCCTTCATATGTGCATCAATTAATCGAAAAGATATTGGCACAACAAATGGGATAGCGTACACTAGAGATCTTAAAATCACAATTTTAGCCATATATTTTAATTACATTTTCTTCCATATAAAAAATGTCAAAACCAATTGATTTTTGGATATCAAATTGATTCAATATTAATGATTTGGGGAAAGAATGTCAATAATAACAAAGCCGAAAATATGGAACATTTTAATGCTCCCCCTCAAATTAAAGGGAATAAATAGGTGTTTTGTACGTTAATTTGAATTTTTTGACTTTACTAATAAATTCTTGAAATTCGTACCCAAACACTATATATGCCTAATAATAGTCTACACTACTTATTTACATATTTACTAGATTTATAATATACAGGAAATTGACCTGATACGGATAAGGACACAATATGACAAAGTTATATTGTCCATTCAAGCAGCCTGAAGTCATTTCCGTATTCCCTCCCTCCAATAAACTTCTCCAAATTCCTCATCAATCTCCTCTCAAACAGCTGCTGATCTATTGCCTTGATCATGATACGGGACCTTGTTCTGTCCAAGTTACTCCATTTTCTCTTGGCAAGTAATCCATCTCTTAAGTTGTTTAGCAATATCATGAGAACCCGTCAAAACAGATGTGAGTGAGCATCACAAAACTTGTAAGTTGTATCAAGTGCAACACCAATTTCTCTTAAACTTATCTTGATAGATGATACCTTGAGGGATTTTGTATGCAGTGTATGGTGTCAGTTTGGAGATGCCAGATCTAAAAGTCTCAGGCTTGGTGATGTTAAGTTTCTTCTAGTAGCTTTCGACTCCCAGATTAAGGTCTTCTACCCGCTTAAGAATAACAATACGCCTGGTGAACATTCTCAATGCTACATTCAGGTCAAAAATGACATCTTGCTCTAAGTTGGAGAGTTTCTTTTGGACTAAGAGAAGCAGCAGATCTTCAATATCACGCAGATTAAGTCTTGGGAAGTCGCCTTCCTTAAACTTGTGTAATGATTGATCTTCTCATCGAACGATAATCTCCTCCAAATAGCCATAACCATACCACTTCATCACTTTAACATAGGTTACTGCAATGATTCTTTTCTTAGAGAACACATCATGCTTGGATTCCCTGTTGCTTGCGTAGCCATAGAACTTTTGTCTTTTAGGACCCAGTGTGAGATACCCCACATAGCAAATTTGTCGTAAGCTATCTTTACTGAACTCCATAACTCCGGAACCATGTCTTCGATGCCTTCAATATTATCATATCTAGCAGCCTTGGTATTTGTTATAGAAGTTGTGTATTTCCTGCTAGAACTTCCACCTTTCAGATATTCAAGGTCGTTGTTGAAGAAGTAGTCAGCAGGAACTACTTTCTATATTTACCAAACATATAATTATCCACAAATTGACATAGCAATGCATGCAACACGTCCCTCATTTCCATTGTCACTACACATGAACAAAATGGAAATTAATCCTCAATATCTCAAACCCATTCTATAATGAGATGAACACGCACCTTATAACACCCTCAAATCTGAGTACGTAGCGGAATGATGAATATTCGAGGGCGTTACATTTTTAGATCAATAGCACAAGATATGAGAACGACCACTAAACGTGTTGTTTGAAAAAGATACATTGGATTAACAAAATGACCTTGTTATGTTACATAAGCCCATGGCTTCAAATTGTTCAACATATAAAAAAAATAAGTGTTCGGATTTATATAATAATTGTCCCCAAAGTAATAAATCCCTAAAACTTAGAAGTGTCGACACTTCAATAATTGACTTCCAATGTTAATCATCGCACCTCGTGCCTTATTGACCTGAAAAACATGCTTAAAACGTCAACATAAAGTTGGTGAATTCATAGGTTTATGTAAATCAATTGTAGGACCGCAAGATTTCCAAGTGTATGATTAAGCAACAAATGCAAACATCATAAAAAGTAATTACGTTTTCCTAAGCTCATGACACTGAAGCTCGACATATATGAATGCAAATATATTTGCCAACAAGTGTCCGTGAATGATGTGCTAACCCCGCAACATCCCAAATTCGACATGGTATGCGTTCGTTCCCGGTGATAGCTAGTCACCCGAACGGGGATTGTCAATCCCTAATAGATCTATTCATAACATTCGCGCCCACATAATGTAATTCCCAATCACATCTATGCAATTAACAGTTCATGATCATGGACATAATGGGTTATGGTAACTTAGGCAAACACGTAATCATGGTATAAAATGTACACTTGCGTCCAATTTGTAAAACAAGCATGTTCTCACCCCAAGGATGTAAATCATTTAAATAACAGTAAAACATAGGGCTATGAACTCACCTTAGAAGGTAGTCCTCTGATTGATATTATATATCCAAGCAGGTAGTGAATCACACCGTCAATTACCTAAGTAAATACGGTCAAGTCTTAGTCTACATATTTAGGCTAACGACTCAATGTATAAACTATAACAATTTCTAGTTTATATATACGGTTATCACTTGTGTGGTGGTGTACACGTTTATTGTATTCGTTTTCCTCGTTTGCTCTTGGGAAGGTGTACGACTATATACTTTTAAGTTTACAAGGTGTTTAAGTATTAATAATAATACACCTATTTATCATTCGCGTGACTTTAGTTATATAAGTATCCGTATTATATCATGACTAGTCCGATACCATAAGTGTTTATTTAAATCACTTAATTACATAAAATACCCTTATGTTAGAAACATAATTTCATAGTCTAACAAGAGAAGCTCGGTCTTGAAGAAACAAGCATTTTATAGCTCGTTAGTTAGTTAATTAATTAATGTTTAATGATATAAATGGGTTGGCACAATTTTGTGTTTTCTTGTTTGAGTGTGTGTATGTTGTAAGAGTGTCAAATGGTAAGATATGAGTGTGTATTTATAGGCAAAGAACTAGTTAACTTTCCTAGTTCCTCAAACAAACCAAAACCGATCCTAAGGTGCATGGTTTTGTGGTTTCTAGTTAGTTTCCTATTGTTTTGGCTAAACCACTAAGTACAATACTCAATTACTTGCATGATGTACAAGATTTAGCAAGATTATGAAAGTCTTAGGGATTTAGGTATATACATGCATGTTGCTGAAACCAAAAGGGCAAAAGGGTGGCCAAATGGTCTTTGCCGAACAATTAGGACAAGCATTAATGAGAATTAAGATGTACATGTACTTGTAAGGATCATTAGGAGATTTTAAGGATTTCTTAGGAGTGTGTGTGTGTAACCGGACCCTAGTAGGATTTGACATAACAATTGATTAAATTTTGTGTTAAGGTTAAAAAAGTGGGTATTGGTTGAGTCTTGGCAAGTCTAGGTATTTCCGGGGTGTGTCCAAATGTATTTTTATTGCAAAAAGTAAGCCTTTTACGTGACCAATAAAATAAAATACGCAAAGTACATAATTATCTTCTTAATAATTATATATTACTTGGTTGATGCATACCTTAATTTATTTGACGGCCGTTCACCTCAATTGATTATTTCTAGTCTACGCGATTTAACTTAAAAGTAAATATCAAAAGTAAGTGCGTGTAGGACCAAAATAAATAATGACGAATAATAGGCGTCGTAAAATGACCTGAAATTGAGAAATGTTACACGTGCCTTATGACACATGAAGCAAACATGAAACTTGAATATGAACGTAGGCTAAGACACTTACAAGGGTCCTAGCTTCTTGAACGTGTGTGTATGCGAGCAATGTGGCAACCCACGTGTGTAAAACACGATCAATAACCAAACCCTAAGCTTCAAAGCTTTGTATACCCCAAGCCTTAGTTTAAACCGAATCTTTCTTGCTTTCAAACCCTTAAACGTATAACCTTAGCTTGATGATTACTAGTGTGATGTCGTGTTTGTGTGGATAGTGTCTCGGCTGTGGTGACCCGAAACAATTAGAGCAAAGTAGAGAGTGTTTCGTGTATGTGTGGGTTGCAAGAGTGTAATATGGTGAGGTTGTGTGAGTATTTATAGGCAAATACTTGGTTACATGTTTCTAGTTACACAAACAAACCAAACCGTGTCCTAGCTACTAGTGGTTTTGTGGTTTTGGTTAATCACACATAGTTTTGTTAAAACCACAAGGTACTATTCTTAATTACA
>BQNB010040729.1:34126-47214 GCA_026074375.1 Tanacetum coccineum
TCAAATTTTATGTTCAACACTCCCTTTCTCAGATAATTTCTCAAAATTATGGTACTCAGATTTTTTATATTTATGTAGATCAATTTTTGAGGGAGAGCTTTTAAAACCAAAAGACTTTTAATGTTTATGGATACATCTCATAAAAGTTAAATTTATGTATCCAAAACATTTAGTGCATTTTAAAAGTGGTACTTCAATGTCATTGTATAAAATACCCGAGTGCATATAGTAATTTTGGGTATATTTGAATACTCATACGTTTATCTTCAGATAACGTCCACTGATGAACGGTTTAGCATACCAGTACTTGTACTTTGTGTGGTATAACCAAGGCATCTTAACTCCCATTTTCAAAATATTTGTGATGTCATATCATTTTATCTTATGATGTCAAATTTTTCATCAATTGATATCACCCATATATTGTTAAAGGGGAGCAATCAGAAAAATGTTCCACATATTCATGCTATATAAACATTTTTCTCCCCATGAAACTTTTTATGTCTCAAATTTTAATCAATTGGTATCTAAAATACTAAAAGATTTATTATTTTTGATAAGGGGAGAAAATGTGATTAAAATGTGATCTAGAAGAATCTGATCTTTAAGACTCTAAGTGCACAACTTCTACACACATGTGCAAAACAATTTTGAATCTCGATGCACATGTGTAGGGGGAGTATTTTGAAAAGTAAAACTCTCAAGTGTTAAAAACGTCTTTATTTCTATCAAACACTTTGATTGATTTTCAATGGCTTTATGGTTTCGGTCACTATACCCAACAACCAATTAACTCACGATGTCGATGAAGTCATAAGGGGGTTAAGGTTAGGTATAAGTCCAACGATCCAACTAGAATCGGAGGGATCTACCCATGGACATTCCATAGAAAGATTAGAAGTCCTTAGGTATGATTGGAGATGAATGAGAATAAGGGAATAATGTAGACTAAAACATGAGTTATCACAGAAATAATCACAACATGGTGGTAGTGATGATATCTTGGTAAACATTAAAGGGGTTGAAGAATGGGGTGAAAAGAATGAAGCCCTCCACATAACTTAGGCAGAAACCAGGTTAATACATATGCTATCGGATCTCACCAAGATGATGTCTAGTATTAAAGAAAGTTATCATGTACCCAGTGATGCAATGCACAACCCTTCCTAGCCATTTAAGTATCTCAAAAGATACTTGTCTTATTTGTCACGGAGACACACACGTTATCTATTGACACCTCACTCTGAGATTGCTGATATTGAATAGGTGGCAGTCAGCTTTAGCCTTCGATTATGTAAACCAAAGTGCATATATCGAGTCAGAGCCAAAGGAGATCAACAATATAAATCTCATTAGGACACAACGTCAAAATACACTTGTCGAACACCAATAAAATCACAAGTTGTAACATGAGTCCTACGCATTATCCTTGTGATCTTGCCAAAACATTCAGAGTGATACTCTTTAGTATTTACATTGACGAATGGAAATCCTTCCAGTGTCAACATCAAATAGCATTACAGTAGGTGACTTGCAAGTTTCTATATGAATCAAGCTTGTGCTAACTGGATATCGATTTGGTCCAGTCACTGAATTGACAAATTAATCAATAAGATAGTAACTAACTGATTCACTCTTATCGTGTTTTCTGCTTTGAGACGTTCTGGTAATGAGAACAAGCAAGCTTGGTGAATCTAATACATCTGTGTTAGAAGATCCTACGCTTTAAGCTGTAATAATGAGGTTCTTCCAAATTGAACCTACCTGATCACAGGTCGGTCCTCACGGAACCAAAGGTTATTGTAACCAAATCTCAATGAATGTAAAGCCATATTCGTCCATATCTGATGTTTATTACTAACTTTCAAATGCAGGTACAAACGACTATGTTGCAGCCTCGTTCTAGCTAAGTTGGATTTATTACCACATGCTCATATTCATCGATCGACTAAGATAAATACACGATGAAAGCTCAAGTACATATCTTAACACTCTTCTGCAACTCTGATAATCTCGAACTTCCCCAATATCATCAAAGATCTTCAAAGTCAAACCAGAAAGGGGATATTGTTAGCCTGATGAAGAAGAGGAGATTGTAAGCTTTCAAGACAAGTATGAGCATGTTGGTCAAAAGCACAAGTTGATCAAAAAGTCAAATCAAGATGATTCAAGACAAAGAAATGATTCAAGATCAAAGATCTTAATAACTCAAAGTCAAAAGACAAAAGCTCAAGATCAAGATCACAAAGCTTGAAGGAGCAAAACCATTACAAACAAGAAAAAACAAAGACAAGACCGAAGAAGGCAAAGCATAAAAGTAAAATCAAGATAACCTCTACATTAGGGGAGATTGTTAGCTTTAATTTTATTAAGTCAAACAAGAATGTTATCGATTATCTTAGTAATTAATAGTCTTAGTTTGTAATATGCTAGTCGTGTTTTACAGGCTTGGATTGTTATATAATATTGTCTATGTTTTGGGCTCTTAGGCCGTCAAATGCCAAGTAACAAAGCCCATACGCCACTAGAGGCCTTGGACTATAAAAGCCCATTTCCACATGTGAACAGGGTGTTGGTTACCATTTGTCTATGTGTAATCCTTTACGCTCTTTTCCTCCTCTTATTTCTTCCTCTCTCTAAAACGCTCTCTCTCTAGCTTATTGTATTCGGCTTATATCTTATTCGTATATTGTGATATGGATTAAGTGGGATAACAACTTGATATTTAGCTTTCTTGATTCTTGAATCTTGATGCTTATAGTATATCTTTGTAGCTTGAGCATTAGCATGCGGTAATGAATCCGACTCAGCTGGAATGAGGTTGTAACTCTGTCGTCTTTAACCTGCATGTAAATGTTAGTGATATACAACAAATATGGACGAATATGGCTTTGTCATTCGTCGAAGTTCGGTTATGTTAACCTTCGATTCCGTGAGGACTGACTTGTGATCACATAGGTTTAATTTAAAAGAACCTTCTTAACAGGGCTTCTAGCTTAAAGTGTTGTATCTTCTAATGCAAATGCATTAATTTCACCGTACTTGCTTGTTCTCATTCTTAGAACATCTCAAAGTAGACAACACGATAAAAGTGAATTAGTTAGTTACTATCTGACTGATTGAGTCGTCAATTTATAGACTGGACCAAAATTGATATCCAGTTGTCACAAGTTTGATTCATATAGAATCTCGCAAGTCACCTACCGCAGTGCTGTTTGATGTTGACACTGGAAAGATTTCCATCGTTACAGTGAATACTAAAGAGTATCACTATGATGTTCTAGCATAATCACAAGGATAATGCGTAGGACTCTTTGTTATCACTTGTGTTCTAGATGTTGGACAACAAGTGTTTATCATGAAATGTGTCCTAATGAGATTTATATATTTGATCTCTTTTGGCTCTAGACTCGATTTGTACGTTTTGGTTTTAGTGATCGGAGGCTGGAGCAGACTGCCACATATTAAATATCAACTAACTCGGAGTGAGAAAGTCAATAGAAGTCATGTTGATCTCCGTGACAAATGAGACAAGAATCTTTTGAGAGAAACTTGAATGGCTGGGAAGGGTTGTGCAGTGAATCACTGGGTCTATGATGTCTTTCTTCAATACTAGAATTCATCTTTGTAAAGACTGATAACATATGTATTGACTCAGTTTCTGCCTTAAGTTGTATGGGGGCTTCTTTCTTTAGACCCTTTATCCTTACATTTCTTTTTCATTCTTCAACCCCTTTACTATTTACCAAGACGTCATTACTATCACCATGTTGTGATTGTTTTGGTGATAACTCATGCCTTAGTCTACATTCTTCCCGTTTACTCATTCATCTCCAAATCATACCTAAGGACAGCTATTTCTAACTAGGGAGTATCCTTGGGTAGATCCCTTCGGTTCTGGTTGGATCATAGGACTAATACCTAAACTAACCACCTTATGACTTCATAATCGTCGTGAATTAATAGGTTGTTGGGTATTTGATCGTCACCAAAAAGCATTTGAAAATCAATGAAAGTGTTTGATAAAAATCAAAACATTTGACACTTTGAAAGTTTCATCTTTTTTAGAAAAACTCCCCCTTTACACGTGCATCGATAAATGAAAGTGTTTCGCATATGTGGGTAAGCGTGAAAGGCACTTTGAGTCTTTTAGATCACTTATTATTTTCTAGATCACATTTTAATTACATTTCTCCCCATATTTTAAATACGAATTCACTTAGTCTTTGAAATACCAAGTGATTACAATTTGTCTTAAAAATTCAATGGGAAGAGAAATGTTTCAGCATGAATTATATGGAACATTTTCTTCTTGCTCCCTCTCAATTTTACATATGTTTGACACCAAAAAAATGATATCAATTTGTAAATTAGATATAAAATTAAGGGTGAGACAGTGTTGAGCACACAAGTTTGAAAGATTATGAAATGTCATTGAAGAATTCTTGAAAAATTATGCTCAGACACTGAATCATCTTATAACAATCATTCGAAAGTAAGTTATTTCGTTCATTAAAAACTTTGATTTTCTAAAAAACTCCTCTTCAAAAATTGACTCATTTTTAATGATAACACGATTATAAACTGATCGTCTTTGAAAGCTTTGTGAGAGACGAAGTGTTAAACACACAATTTTAAAAGATTTTGAATTGTCATTGAGAAGTTCTTGAAAAGTTGCGTTCAACTTTTGAAAAACCACTTGTTATAAGAGTTCTCTTCTAACGCTAAGGATAAGCGCCCTTATGCGTACATTATCCTTTCTTGAGCTTAAAACTTTGGATGTCTTATATAAATAGCTCAAGTCCGAGAAAATTGCTTTTCTCGTTGTTAAGATAAGTTATCTTTAGAGATAAAGTTTCCTTTCTTTGAAGTACGGGTTATGTACTGATTTGCACATAAGCCATAAGAACATTAGAAATGACATGTTTTAAAACATTTGAACTCTTGCTCGAACTTCATTTACACAACCGTGTCAATGTTAATCGACATTTCTAGGTACTTAAATATTATTGATTCCAAGAGACATGTCGAGAAGATTCTTTTTGGTATTTTTGATTTTCAGATTTTGTATTTTCTTTTTGAAATTTCATATTATTGTATTTGTAAATAGGTGTTATATTTTTGTATTTTCTTTTTCAAAAGTATTTATAAATCAATATAAAAAGAAAAACAAAAATATATACAAGTCGAAGTTTCCATCAGCAGTGACAGTTGTTGCTAGAGTTAAAGTAGATGAAGTTGAATCAGGTTGTTGTTGATGTTTATTAGAAGCATCAACATCGGTAACAACGGAAGACTTCAAAACAACTTGATTTTCTCCATTGAAATATTCGTCAAAAATAGGACCGAATAGACTTTCCAACTCTGACATTGACGTTGTGATTGTCATTTCTGTTGTAGGAACTTCTGTTGACGTTGCGGTGCGAGGCTTGAATCATTTTGTTCAAACATCATTGTTCTTGTTCATCAAATTTGAATTCCTTGAACCCTTAGTTTATGCCATAGCAGTATATTCAGCAACCAAACTCTGAGATCTTCCTTTTGAGCATTGCATGTAGTAACTGTAACTAAATGAAGAAAACCTGCACTTATATAAAGAGTTTGTTTGCATTCATGTTGGTTAGTGATATCTGCATTCGAACCATGTAGGGTTTCACTGTCAACCTTGGTTGTGCTAGAGGTGAATATCTTTCCAGTAGGAACCCACCTAAGACCAACAGTATTGAAAATTCGGTCGGTTTCCATCTAAGACAAGATCTAGGAGTCTTTGTTTTCTCATGCATTGTGGAATTCATTTTGGTAGAAAACCTATGTCATGTAAGGGTCTTTCTTTCTGGTTTCTTTGCAATACTCAATTGCTCTACGAGTTTGTTTATATTTGTTGTCTTATGGGATTGAACCTTAGCACGCGAGTTGACCTCATTCAGGAATTTTGTTACACAGACATCATGATTTGCATTAAAGACACATTTCTGACATGTCGAACAAATAAAGTGTTTGAAGTCAAAACAATTTCTAGAGTTTCTATAGTGTTCTACTTTGAGCACAGGATTTGTCGTTACGCAACTAGTCTTAGATGCAGGCCAATTCCTAGACTTTTGATTATTTATCCTAGGTTTTGGTTTGCTACCATTAGCTATGCTTTGTGATGTAGTAGAAGGTGTCATACTAGTTTTTGAGTTCCTATCTCTTTCTTGTGTCTTTTACTTAGCTTCCTCTTGATAGTGATTATTAACCATGTTATTTGAACTAAATCTTAGCATGTTCTTTGAACTATTCCTAGATTCGCTAGATGCAATCACGTGATTAGGTTTTGCAAAATCAGATTCTTGAACCTTATGCAAATAATGAGGAGTGACTAATTTTGACAAAGCGTTTTTCACATCAACTCAGGAGGCAAACCATGGTTTTGAAATTCTAGGTCGTTCAGACTTAAACGTAGTCGGTTGTCTAACAATTGATTCGTTTCTGAGTGGTTGTAAAAGCGGTTTTCCTAAGATTGATGGTTTTGCAAACTTAGTATCCACACTAGTTCCTTTTAACTTTCTTAATTCATTTTTCAAAGGTGCAGTTGCAAAAACCTTTTCCTGAATTTGAGCTTTCAAATTAGCATTTTCAATAGACTTTTTGTTCAGTTGTGCAATTAGGGAGTCATTATGTTCTTTAGTCTGAACATGAAACACCCCTTGAATGACATTAATTTTTTTTCTTCTGAAATACCCACATTTGAAGTTTTACAAACAAACTAGAAGAAAATAGAAACTTACTATAGTGCAACTAACATATACAAGCACAAAAACATTTATAAGAATAATACATCATAACCCGAAAATGAAAACTCGAAGCACAAAAAAGATATAAACATTCTGTGAACAGAAGTCAATACGTCGTATTCATAAACTTGAATACTCCGTATTGAGTCAAAAAATGGATACGCCGTATTCAATAGTTTGAATACGCCGTATTGGGACCAGAAAATAAATACGCCTTATTCAATAGTTTGAATACGCCGTATTGGGACCTCAGATATAGAACTCTGCAGAAAAACCAAAACTACAAAACAAGACCTCCTGTAACAGTTTCAAACTAACAAAATACTACATTAGACAATCATACGGTTGGCTACCTATTTCGCCATTAAATTCCTTTGACTTTAACAATTCAACGGGTCAAAATAATTTAAATCCAAATACCCCTTTAACAACATTAACTACATCATATTCACATTATTCAACCTTAACATAACCATATTTAAGACTTCACATTCGACATAAAAACCACATAATTATGACTCCAAAATATAAACGACTCGAATTTAGACTCAAGATTTATACCAAAAACAAGAATCGACACTCGGGGCTTCAACTTCGACAATCCTTGATCCAAAAGTTTGTCTTCTACTTACCGAGTCCAAAAACGCTAAACTTCATTCATAAACAAGCTAATTCTTCTCTTTATTCTTATTTACGCCACTTGAACCTACAAAACGTCATTAAACTTCATCCGTAAGCGAAAAGCTTAGTAAGTATATGACATAAACTATCTTTAACAAGTTGTAACTAGTAATTATACTAGCTACAACACATCAAGGAGCACATTCACAACAGTAAAACAAACCTTTAACAAGCATAAAATTATGCTAACATTAACACATTTCCTAGCATTGGATCCAAGCAACATTACATTCATAACTCATGAACATTAAATCATTACACATCATAATTTCAAATAAAATGACATTATGATACATTAACTAGTTTAGTCAATATACTTACCTCAATTTATCGACTAACTTTCTACTTAAAATTCAAAGCCTGTCCTTTACTTGCTTCCTATAAGGGAAATAACCCTAATTAGTAACTAATTAATAATTAGAATGATAAATTAACAACCTTTACCCATTATGCCTAATAATCATAACATAAACCCTAATTTTCGAATTGGGTCTTCACTTACTTGATGTGGGGATTGCAATTAAAGACTCTTAATAACTTATTAATCCTTCCTTCTTGATCAATTTCACCCAATTACTAAATCCCAGTCTTCCCTCTCTTTTCTTCTTTTGTCTGTATGAAGCTAGTATTTGGTATATTATTATTTAAATGTACCTAATTGGCAAAACTAGCCCTTCAAGTCTCGTTCTTCCCAATTTGGCCACTTGTCTTTAAAAAACTTAACACTTATTTATTCCTAACTTATAACTTTACAATTTTCTTATAAAATGCATTCTAAACCATTTAATATAATTATTTATATTATAAATAATACCTTTTCGGGATACGGGTGTTACAATTCACCCCCCCTTAAACGGGATTTCGTCCCCAAAATATACTCTTGAAATAGGTGAGGGTACTTAATCCTCATCCTCTCTTCCGGTTCCCATCTAATACTAGTACCTTTACGATGTTTCCATTGTACTTTCACCAACAGGATCACTTTGTTGCGAAGTTGTCTCGATTTCCTTCCTAGAATTGTCTCCGGTTCTTCTCGAGAGGTTAACTCCAGATCAATCTCAAATCATGCAAAGTGATCACACTAGACTCGTCCGCTAAGCACTTTATCAAATAAGACAAATGAAAGGTATTGTGAATACCTCTTATTTCTTTGGGTAACTCCAAAAAATAAGCTACTTCTCTAACTCGTTTCAAAATCTTAAACGATCCTATAAACCTTAGACTAAGTTTCCATTTGTTCTTAAATCGAAACACGCCTTTCCTTGGTGAAACTTTCAACATAACGAAGTCTCCCACATTAAATTCGATCGGCTTCCTCCTATTATCAGCATAGCTTTTCCACCTATCTTGTGTCGCTTTCAACCTTTCACGAATGGTTGCTATCTTCTTGATTGTTGCTAAAACAACATCCGTGCTTGCCAATTCTCTACTTCTTACTTCTTCCCAACATACCGGTGTTCGACACCTCCTACCGTAGAGCATCTCATACGGTGGCATTTTGATACTCGCGTGATAACTATTATTGTAAGCAAATTCTACCAAAGGTAGGTGATCGTCCCAATTGCCTCCAAAATCAATTAGACATGCATGTAACATATCTTCCAACGTCTGAATCGTCCGTTCACTTTGACCGTACATTTTAGGATGAAAAGCCGTACTCACATGCAACTTTGTACCTAGCTCTTTTTGAAAATATTGCCAAAAATTAGAAGTAAAGCGTCCATCTCTGCCAGAAACAATAGAAACGTACACCTCATGATGTGCGACAATCTTGTTGACATAAATATTTGCTAACTTATGAACATGCTTACTTTCTTGGATTGGAATGAAATGAGCACTCTTCGTCAAACGATCTACTATGACCCAAATCGCATCATGCTTCTTTTCCGTTCTTAGTAGCTTAGTCATAAAATCCATCGTAATCTTCTCACACTTCCAAACCAGAATCTATAATGGTTGAACTTTACCGTACTGATTTTGATGCTCGACCTTGACTTTTAAACATGTCAAGCACTTCTCAACACACTTTACATAATCCCTCTTCATACCTGGCCACCAATAATTCTTCTTCAAATCAAGGTACATTTTCGTAGCTCCCGGATGAATAGAATACTTCGACTTATGCGCTTCATCTAAGAGAAACTCCTTTACATTGCTTCGGAAAGGAATGTAGACTCTCCCATGTCGAGTCTTAAACCCCCAACTATCATCTTCAAGATGAGGAATGTAAGATGCAATACGCTCGCTTTTCCAATTCTCTTCCTCCAGCGCTTCCACTTGATCCGCCTTTATCCCATCGAAAAGATCAGAAGTAACAATCATTCGCATCTGCTACCACATTCGCTATTTCTTTACGACTCAACGCATCTGCTACCACATTCGCTTTACTAGGATGGTAACAAATTTCACAATCATAATACTTAAGCAAGTATAACCACCTTCGTTGCCTCATATTTGGATCCTTCTTTTCTAAGAAGTATTGAAGACTTCTATGATCAGTGTAAATTTTGAATTTCACACCATAAAAGATAATGCCTCCAAATCTTTAAAGCAAAGACCACTGCCGTGAATTCAAGATCATGAGTCAGATAATTCTCTTCATGCTTCTTCAATTGTCTTGAGGCATAGGCGATAACCTTGCCCCGAGGGCATAAGAACACATCCGAGACCAGAATAAGATGCATCACTATAAACGACCATATCTTCAGTTCCTTCTGGTAAAACAAGAATCGTAGCCTCACATAACTTCTTTTGCAAGGTAACAAAAGCTTCTTCTTGCTCTTCGCCCCAAATAAAAGGAGTATTCTTCTTAGTGAGCTTAGTCAACGAGGATGAAATCTTGGAAAAATCTTAAATGAACCTTCGGTAATAACCCGCGAGACCAAGAAAACTTTGAATCTCACCAACGCTCTTCAGAGCTTGCCAATTCATCACCGCTTCAATCTTAGACGGATCAACCTTAAGACCTTCTGAATTTATGACATGACCGAAAAATTAAACTTCTTGTAACCAAAATTCACATTTCGAGAATTTGGCATACAATCTTTCTTTCTGCAAAGTTTCTAAGACATCCCGCAAATGAACTCCATGCTCTTCCTTGCTTTTGGAATAGACAAGAATGTCGTCGATGAACACGATAACAGATTTATCCAACATTGGCCTACATACCCGATTCATGAGATCTATGAAAATCGTTGGTGCATTAGTAAGGCCAAAAGGCATAACAACGAACTCATAATGCCCATATCGAGTCCTAAAAGCCGTCTTAGGAATATCTTCTTCTCGTACTCTCAACTGATGATAACCCCAACGAAGATCAATCTTTAAGAACCATTTCGTACCTTAGAGTTGATCAAAGAGATCATCAATTCTTGGTAAAGGATAATTTAACTCACGATAATCAATGCACATCTGCATACTACCATCCTTCTTTTTAACGAACAAGATCAGAGCTCCCTACGGTGAACTACTAGGGCGAATAAATCCCTTATAAAGTAATTCATGAAGTTGGCTCATTAACTCCTTTATTTCAGATGGAGCTAAACGATACGAAATTTTGGCGATAGGAGTTGCACCCGGAATAAGATCAATTCGAAATTTGACTTACCTTTTGGGTGGAATACCCAACAAATCTTCCGGAAACAAATCAAGAAATTCATTAACAACCGGAACATTATTCACACTTTTTTCCTCGAAGCTAGTATCTATCACATGTGCCATAAAGGCATAACAACCATGTGATAAATACTTCCTAGCCTTCATTATAGAACATAATCTAAAATCACCCTTCCTTTTATCGCCATAAATAATGATCTCACGACCTTGAGGATTTACAACCCGCACGAGCTTTTGGCTACATAGAATAGTGGCATTATATTTATCGAGCCAATCCATGCCGATCACGATATCGAATACTCCTAGCATAATAGGAATCAAGTCGATCCTAAAGGTACTATCATCGTTTTCTATCTCTACATCACGATAGACATTAGACACGACTACGACTTTACTATCGACTAATTCGACTTCTAAGGGGACAGGAAGTTTATTTGGCGGATTGGATAGATTTTGCTAAATTCATAAGATACGAACGAGACACTTGCACCCGAATCATACAATACGCGAGTGGGTAAGGAATTAACAAGGATTGTACCTATAACAACATCGTGCACTAACTTATCTTCTTCAACAGTCATTACATACACTAAGCTTTAGGGTTGGGAACTCCTACCTGTTCATTCCTTAATTTCCACTCTAAAGGGATTTACATTCATCGCCTTCGAGTTTGGGCATTCATTTGACTTGTGCCCTAATTGATTACAACTATAACATAAGATCATCGGTTTCTTGCAATATTTACTCATGTGATTCAAAGCACCACATTTATATCAACCCGGTAAGTTTGCCCGAGACTCCTCAAGATGAAATTTATGGCACTTTTTACATGGTGTTTTGGTTTGGTTCTCGCCGCCTTTTCAACCATGATCATACTTAGGTATCTTAGCTTCCCGATCCCCGTATTCAAGCTTCCTTTTAGACTCCTTCACTTCTTTACTATTCCTTCTTTATAAATACTCCTCTCTCACATGAGCTCTGCTTAGAAGATCTTCCAAGGTAGTGCATTTAAAAGGAGAGATCACCTCCCGGATTTCATCACGTAACATTCTCTGACATCTTTCGACCTTGAGCTTCTCGTTTCCATGGTACTCGAGACAATAAGGAACCATGTCATTAAACTTCTTCCATAATTCATTCATCGTCTTGTTGGTTTGCGTAAGAGTTTGAAACTCTTCTCGGATTTTGTCGATTTCCTCGACCTGGGCATATTCAGCATTAAACAAATCCTTGAATTCTTTTCCATGAGCACGACCCTAACCATTCTTCACCCTTTTCACAAACTTTTCCGTCCCACCACATTTTAGCACTTTCACGAAGAACATTTGAGGCAAAATTTACTTTATTCTTTTCTTTACAACAACTAGTACGGAAAGCACTTTCAACGACGGAAAGCCATCTTTGCTAGCAATTGGATCAAGAGTTCCATTGAATTTAGGCACATCACATGCCGTAAAATCACGATAAGTAACCATCTCATTCTTAAAGTCCTTCATAACCCCTTCCCTTTTAAACTCTTCTAGCTATTTTTGGATCACTTCTTTAAGGTTATCGGTTGTTTGGTAGATATAGTAAGGCATTACGTTCCTAACCTCCTTTTCTACTTTCTTTGATATGATTGAACTTAAAGCTTTTATTTCCTCCTCTGTGAACCCTCTAAAGTTAAGGTCCTCGGAGCTAGAAAAAGATCCATCATCATTATCACCATGGTCCGCATCACTAGCCGAAGATTTGACTCTTTTGGAAGTTGAAGATTTCAAGACTTCCTTGTGACTCACATTCACCATCTTTTCTTCTTACTAAAAATAACAATTTAAACTATCAAGCACAATCATATACTTAATCATTTGCATGAATGACATTTCAATATTTATACACTTTACCAACCTAAAGCTTGTTGCGGGTGTATAGTTGATAAGTATTAAATTGTATATATAAAATACCCAGGATTTCGCCAATAAAAGCCAAAAAATATGCCAAAAGATGGAAATATGTGTGCTTTTGTGTCTCAATGCGCAG
>BQNB010040730.1:13756-47214 GCA_026074375.1 Tanacetum coccineum
AATTAGTTTATTAAGTTTTAATTAATAATTAGGGTTAAGTTTTAATTAGTTCAATTAAACTTTTATAAAAAGATAAAAATTAGGGCTTTTATTTTTAATAATTTTCGGTAATTTCTCTTTATTTAGTGAAATTTTAGTTTACATTTTTAGGGATTTAAATTTGTCTACTTGTCTAATTGTCATTATTTGTTGCTTCTTAATTTCGTAGTAATAGCTTATCCAAAATATCTTTGTTTCATTCAAATCAGGATCCGAACCTAAACGTGGTTTCAATTTCACTAGTCGTTGGGGAAACGACCCGGGTGATCATACTTACCCGGTTTAATATACGTATTATATAATATATTATATATATATATATTTTAGGTATATAAAACTGCACTTAGCACTTACCCGATGACGGTGGGATCGCTAGAGAAGAAAATCATTTATGGGACAAGTGAACCAATGATGTCTTAGCTAAGTGGGTTTTTGTTTGCTTTGAGATGTGATCTTGCTAAGTGATTAACATATTAGCCCAAAAGGCCCATGTATAAAGCTTGGTCTGATTTCATCTATCTAAATATGTGGATTTAATGGTTTAAATTAATTTAAACACACACACCTAAATATATGATTTATGTCGGGAAGAGGAATTCACAAGTTGTAATTATAAGTAGTCTTAGCATCTTCGTTCGTAATTAGCAGTGATCTTATTTTTAAGCTTAACATGGGAAAAGTGAAAAATCGAGAATGATGAAGTTATCTTTTAGACACTTAATTGTGCTTTTTATTCTATGATCCTAAAAGTTACCAATGAGGTAATGAAATCAATACATTATGTTAAATAAGTTGTAGTTAGGTAATTAATTATCAAGAAAAATCATAAAAAGAGAAAAATCTTTGAAAATGGGAAGTCGGGTGTTTTATAACTTGTGATCTCTTATATCTCTCAACAAAAATCTTTGCTACCTTTCAAAGGTTTAGTTTGGGGAATTTTTGAGGTATTTGGTTATAAGGCATGTGATATTGCGTGAGGACACACAATCATTTAGTTTGGGGAATTTTGATAAGTGTAGAATACACATATCCGTTTGTACCTAAAACAACCCAAATAAACCTAAAACAGACCAAAAATGTGCTTGTATTTGTGTTTTGTGTGTGCAGGTACGGATAAATAAAAAATCACATGAAAATCGTCAAAAACGGGAAAACACGGACACGAGAATTAGCAGAGTACAAAAAGGAGCCAAAGATTCAAAGCCGAAGCCAGAAAAGTCAAGCCTCAGTCAAATCCAGTCAAAGAAAGTCAATCATGGTCAATAAAAGTCAACAAGGCTCAAAATATTCCATTTTCACCCTCCAAGTTGCACTAAAGTCCAAAAATGTCCCCTCCTCCCAAATGGGCCTTACCCGGATCCTAAAGCCCAAAACCATAGCCCATGTCCTTTTATAACAACCACAAGGACCAAACTTGCAAATTCCAAAACTCTTTTTATAAACTAGAAATGGAATAAACAAAGACAAAGGCTGAAGTTGCTATTTCCCAAATTTCAAACGAGTTTTTACCCATTTCAGTTATAAAAAAGGCGGGTAAATCCCATTCACTGTTCATCATCTTCCCAAATGTGCCCTTGGCCCAAAACAAAGGGGTTTTCAAAATTAGAGGGTACAAAGGACAATTTAGGTGTCCAAGTACTCCTTGGCAGTCAAAAGTTCGTTACTCCAGAAGTCGTGCTAATGATTCAAGAGTGAGTACGGATGCTCCTCTTTCTAATTCTTCACCTTCTAATAATTCTTTCGATATGCAACAAATAGCCGCTTCTCTCGAGGATAAGATGACTATCAAGATGAACCAAATGATGAATCAAATGAAAGTTTAGCTTGTTACTCCCTGGCGACAGTCAAAGCTAGTTGAGAAGTTTGTGTCACTTGTGGATCAGAATACAATTTTACCTTTGTCGTTAACTCGAGGTGGAAAGATTTTCCGTTTTTCAAGACAAGATCCAAACAATTTCAACAAACCGCAGCTGTTGGAATTTCTCCAAAGAAACCAACCTTCCAATTTGGCAAGTCAAATGAGACCACCGGGTTTCAATCAACCAAATGTCCAAACCAACCAAAACCGATACCAAGGAACCAATTCTAACTTCAACCAAAACCGTGGAGGAAACTTTAATCAAAACCGTCAAAATCAAGTTTATCAAGCTCCATCATACCAACCACCAATCAATCAAGTTTTACCCTCCCAACCTCCAACAAATTTAGGTTTTGAAACGAGATTTGAAGCTATGTCAAAGCAAACGAATTCCAATATTGAAGAATGGCAAAATCAAAATTCACGGATTGCAAAAATCAAATGGCAAATGTTACAAGTTTGTTAACAAGCCTTTGCACCAAGTTTGATGATTTAGGCAATACCAACCAAACTTCAAGTTCTTTACCTAGCAATACCATTCCAAACCCAAGAAACGAAGCAAGGCAATTACAACTCGTAGTGGTGTTTCATCGATGGACCTCGATTCCACCGCCGGTGGGGATAAGGGAAGTGAGGTGACAAAGGATACGAGCTTGTTAACCGGCAAACCGAAGACATCCAACCTCCTCCATGGATCATGAACAACCAAAGACAAAGAACCAATCAAGAGCTTTCTTCATGCAACAAAGCCAAAACCTAATTTGCCTTACCCATCGAAATTAACAAAGAAAGATTGTGAAAAAGGATGATTCCTAGCTTCAAGTTTATGGAAAATCTTCGTAATCTTCCACCTTTGAGCTAAGTTTTGCCGGTTTCTCTCATTCATTATGCCGAAAGTTTGCTCCGTGTTCAAAAGCTGGCTAAACACACAAGACAAGTTAATTGAGTTAACCCAAAACACCGTTGAATGAAAATTGTAGTGCGGTATCCTTAAAAGCTTCCAAAAAAGCTCGGTGACCTCGGTCGATTTCTCATTCCTTGTGAATTTTTCTGAGTTCGATAGTTACTTTGCCCATGCCGATTCTTAGGTGCTAGAATCAATCTCAGCCTTTATCCATTTTTCGGAAAAAAAGGAAAAAGCTTCAACTCTCAGGCCTAACCGAAACAAGACTGTTATTAGAATTAAGCCGACGTACAATTTCTAAACCAACCGGTTGTTGTTAGCAGAAAATGTTTTTGTAAAGTAGGAGTTTTTACTTTCCGCAACTTTGTTGTACTTGATTTTATAGCCCCGATCTCGCGTACGTTGATACTCGGGCGACCCTTTCTTTAGGAGGCTCATGCTTTAATCGATTGTTTCGAAGGGAAATTACTCTTAGGAATGGGATGATCAATCATTAACCATAAATGTGGTGATGCACCTTTCTATTTCATACAACAATCTCGAATCATTGAAGAAAGTTGATCTCATCGATGTTACTTGTGAAGAGTACTCACAAGAAGTACTTGGATTTTCTGATTCAGTTGCTTACAACAATCCTTCTCCGCACTTCGATCCAATTGTTTCTATTTCATCTCCAACACTTACTCCTTTTGATGAAAGTGATTTTTTACTCTTTGAGGAAGCCGATGCTTTCATAGCACATCGATGATCGAACAAGCTTCACCAGTTTTCATGAAATACTACGATCCGAGGGTGACTTCTCATTCTCGAGGCACCTTATCAACAATGATCCATTACCTTCTCCCAGACCAAGGAGATTATTTCCCCGGATTCAAAAAGATCTTAAGGTTGTTGAACAAACGAATCTTCCTTGAACCAAGATGAAAAATCCGTAAGTCGAGCCTTAAAGAGTTGGGGTACCTCCGCATCTCGAATATGCGTTCTTAGAGGAAAACAACAAGCTCCCAGTCATAATTTCAAAAGATTTGAGCCAAGAAGAAAAGACCTCACTCATTCATGTTTTGAGAACAGAAAACAAGCAATTGCTTGGAAAACTTTCTGAAATCGAGGATACGATCGGAATTTTGCTCACACAAAATCCTGTTAGAAGAGATTACCAACTTCAGTCAACACAAAGGAGGGTTAACCCTAAAAATCCACGACGTCATTAAGAATGGAGTAGAAAAACTTCAGACGCAGGTCAGGATTGATTTATCCAATTTCGGAATAGTCCATGGGTTAGTCCAGTCCATTGTTGTCCCTAAAAAAGGTGGTATGGACCGTTGTCACAATACGAAGAAACTGAGCTGGTTGCCTACATGATTAGTCACGGTATGATGGAGAGTTTGTATCGATTATCGGAAAGTTAAACGAAGCAACTTGTAAAGACATTTTCGTTACCATTCATCGGACCAGATATGTTAGAGCGATTAGCCGGGCGGCAACGGGTTTATTGTTTCTAGATGGTTGTTCAGGGTATTTTCAAATCCCAATTGAACCTAAAGATCAAGAAAAAACTACTTTCACGTGCCCATACGGAACTTTCGCGTACGTCGTATGCCATTCGTGTTTTGTGTAATGCACCCGGAGGAACTTTCCAAACGTTTGTATAGATGGCTATTTTCCCTGATATGATTGAGGAAAAACGATGGAGGTTTTTATGGCGATTTTTCAGTTTCGGAGATTCTTTTTCCTGGTGTCTTGCCAATTTAGACTAAAACATGCTTAAAAGGTGTGGAAGACACCAAATTAGGCATTAATTGGAAAAAAGACGCCATTTTCCTGGTTAAAGAAAGGCATTGTTTTAGGACATAGCATCTTAGAAAAAGGAATGAAGTCGATTAAAGCAATGTTGATGTAATTTCTAAGCTACCCTACATCCAACAACCGTTTCAAAGGAATTCAAAAGTTTTTCTCGGGCTATGCGGGATTCTATCGAAGATTTCTCAAAGGACTTTTCCAAAATCTCTCGACCCATGACCCATCTCTTAGAGAAAAACACTCCTTTCATTTTTTTGAAAGATTGCATTCTAGCCTTTCAACATTGAAAAAGAAATTGACCGAAGCTCCAATTCTTATTGCTCCAAATTGGGACCAACCTTTTGAAATCATGTGCGATGCAAGTGATTATGCAATCGGTGCTGTTCTAGGACAGAGAATTGAGAAGCATTTTCGACCAATTCATTATGCAATAAGTTCAAGCGTGACTAAGCAGAATCAACCTATACAACAACCGAAAAGGAGATGCTTGCAGTAGTTTATGCTTTCGAGAAGTTTCGATCATATCTAATCATGAACAAGAGTGTTGTTTACACGGACCACTCCGCTTTGAAATACCTCTTCAACAAGAAAGACGCCAAAGCAAGATTGCTTCGCTGGGTCTTACTTCATATCAAGATTGATTTTAAGGTTATCGATACTCTACGGGAGCTTAAAACTAAGTGCTGATCACCTTCTCTCGTCTTGAAAAATCCTTACGAAAATATTTTTGATCCAAAAGAGATTACCGAGACTTTTCCTTTGAGACTTCAGTGTGTTAACTTCTAAAGACCAAAGTACCCCGTGGTTCGCCGACTTTGACTAATACACCCGGGGAATTCATTAAAAAGAACATGCCGACTCATGAGAAGTACAGTTCTTTAAGAGTAAAAACATTATTTTTGGGATGACCCTTTTCTTTTCAAGACTTGTGCGGATCACATAAATCCGAAGGTGTTTAGAGGCACAGAACGCTTTTGAAAATTCTTGTGAAGCTTGTCATAGTGGACCCACCGGGGGACACTACGGAGCCAACTTTACCGCCAAGAAGAGATTTTTGATTGCCGGTTTTTCTTTTTTGGCCTTTTAAGGGTATGCCTACGAATTGTCTCAACTTGTGGATGCTTGTCAAAAGCAAGCAAATCTCTCAACGTGATGAGATGCCTCAAAATGCAATCCAAGTTTGTGAGATTTCGATTTATGGGGAATTGATTTTATGGGACCTTTCCGTATCTAGGGGTAACAAATATATTCTAGAGCGTCACCTATCTTTTCCCTGTGGGTGGAAGCGAAAGCGCTTCCTACCAACGATGCTAGGGTAGTTGTTAAGTTCTTAAAATCCCTTTTCTCCAGATTCGGTGCTCTGGAGCAGCATTATAAGGCGATCGTGGGACCCAATTTTGTAACGACAAATTTGGATAAAGTTATGTCTAAATATGTGTCACCATCGTCTTTCGACCCCCTTACAATCTCAAACGAGTGGTCAAGTTGACGTCACGAATCGAGGCTCAAAAGAATTTTAGGATTGAGGACGGTTCGCTGAAGAAAAACCGTGCCTCATGGTCAGATAAGTTAGATGATGCATTATGGGCTTTTAGAACTGCTTACAAGACTCCTATTAGATGTATTCCATACAAGTTAGTCTATGGAAAAGCATGTACTTACCAGTTGAGCTAGAACACAAAGCAATATTGGGCTCTCAAAGCATGCAACTTCGAATTAAAGATCCGCGGGCGATCATCGAAAGTTCGCTTAATGAACTTAGCGAGCTTCGTGATCAAGCTTACGAGCACTCGTTATCTAAGGAGAAGACAAGAAGCTACACGATTCCAGATGAAGAAACAATCTTCACTGTTGGTGAATCAAGTCCTTCCTCTTAACTCCCGATTAAGATTTTCTCCAAAAGCTCAAGTCCCGATGGTCGGACCTTTCACATCCACCGAAGTCTTCATCCATATGGCACTGCCACGTGTCTCATGCGAGGTTCTAATTCAAAGTCAACTGCCACGTCTTAGGCATTATATGGAGTGGGAAGGCCCCACCATTGGTGATCCGGACTCCAGAACTTTCCCTTAAGGGACAAACTAAAGTCAAGGGGATCGAGTGAGGCTTGCGACTCAGTGATCAAAAAACAAGCCGCTTCGTGGGAGTTCACCCCACGCTTATCATTTTCATATTTTCTATTATTATTGTTGTTGTGTTGAGAGAGGCTTGTGCTCTTTCCGATTTCTCGATGTTTGTTTGTTATGTTGTGATTTTTGTAGACTCTTCTAACAAATTTTTAAAGCCTCTCGTGTCCCGGTGTTGTTTCCGATTTACTCGCGCTTCTCATCTTTGTGGAATTTTAGTTTGTGGAGATCCATATCCTTTCATCTTATACCGGATTAACGTTTTATCTTTGCATTACTTCATTAACGGTTACGTTTTCGTAGAAGCCGACTTTAAACATTGAGTGGACAATGTTTCGTTTTAGTTTGGGGGAGGGAATCTATCGATTTTTGATGTTGCATGCTTATTATTTTGTTCTCCGTACCCGGTTTTCCACAAAAATAGCAAAAATTTTAAATTTTTAGTTATCATAAAAAAAAAAGTAATAAAAAAGTGTTAAGACAAAAATGTAGGTTTTCCGTTGGTAAGAATAGAAAGTAATTTTTGACCCGATTGTACGTGTAGAGTTCTAGCTTTCTTCCTTAACAAATAATGATGATAGTTTTTGCTAGTCTCACGTAGACTTTAAATATGCAAGACTTGAAATCATTAGTAAATGAAAACTTGTGCTAATCTCAAGTAGATTTTAAATATGCCGAGTTGGATTTTTATTATAGGGTAAGCATTTGCAACATTCTTTTGTGAAGATCAAGAAAGATAGTGGTTATTTATACGCCATGATGCTATAAAGTAGATAGTTGGTTTTTCTTTCAAGCTCATAAGTTATTAATTGTGCTTTTTCTCCCATTAGCTTGTTTTCACCTCTATATAAGAATGTTTATAATTAAAGTTGTATGGTTTTAGATTAATACTTAGTTAAATAGAAGTTTTCTTTAGTTCTTGTGAATTAGTGAGTTACACATCAGGATATTTTAATTTGGCTTAAAAATGCAAAAATAATAATAAATAGTATCTCTGCCAGAATTACTTCATTTGTCGGAGGCCGTGACCGATGATGGAGTTTTCATTATAAGGATCGGGTCCGTGTCCTATAAGTAGACTAACCTCTGTGACTCGCTTATCGATGTGGCTTCGGATAAAAGGCACCGCGTTTTACTTATCTAATCCAAAGTCGAAATAAGTTTTGCTACATCTTGTCGGGAGGCGTGGTCCGATGTTTGTAGCTTCTAAGGACTGAGTTTAATAAATGTTGCTTAATTTTTGTCTTGTTTTGTGCCTTAAAGAGCCTAAGGGTATATGGTGCAAATAAGATTGGTTCATTCTTGTCTTAAAGAGCCTTCGGGTATATGACATGAATGGTGCTTTCTTTAAGTAGCCTAATAAAAGCCAAATTTTGGTCGCCTCGATGTGGACTTTAATCTTGATTGCATTTGATCTTTTGAAAAGGGCTAGGAGCTAATTATTGCGTTCTTACCATTACACTTTATTTTTGGAATTAATAAGTATCAAAACAAAAGTCTTAAAGAGCCTTCGGGTATATGACTTAAGTAAAATCCTGAGATACAAAAGTAGGATTTGCGGGAGGAAAAGTAAGTACACAATTAGTATTTATGAGTAGTGTTAGTATCATGACTTGTATTTAACAATGATCTTGTTTTTAAGCTTAGCATGGGAGAAGTGAAAAATCGGGGATGATGAAGTTATCTTTTAGACACTTAATTGTGCTTTTTATTCTATGATCCTAAAAGTTACCAATGAGGTAATGAAAACAATACATTATGTCAACACAAATAAGTTGTAGTTAGGTAGTTAATTATCAAGAAAAATCATAAAAAGAGAAAAATCTTTAAAAAATGGGAAGTCGGGTGTTTTATAACTTGTGATCTCTTATCTTTCTCAACAAAAAAATCTTTGCTACTTTTCAAAGGTTTAGTTTGGGGATTTTTCGAGGTATTTGGTTATAAGGCATGTGATATTGCGTGAGGACACGCAATCGTTTAGTTTGGGGAATTTTGATAAGTGTAAAATACACATATCCATTTATACCTAAAATAACCCAAATAAACCCAAAACAGACCAAAAATGGCAAAAATATGCTTGTATTTGTGTTTTGTGTGTGCAGGTACGGATAAGTCAAAAATCACAAGAAAACAATCAAAAGCAAGCAAACACGGACACGAGAATCGAAGATTCAAAAAGAAGCCAAAGATCCAAAGCCTTAGCTAATTTTCACCTCTAAGGGCCAATCTTGCAATTTCCGAAAGTTATTTATAACTTGAAGAGAGAGAAAAGAAAGACAAGGGCCATTTGTGCAAACTTCCCAAAACTACAACAGTTTTAACTGTCAAAAAAGGAGGGGACCCTTTTTAACTTTCATCCATCTTCTTCTTTCACCCCATGGTAAACAAGGGGCAAATCAAAATTAAAGGGTGCGGTGGTCAATTCAAGGAAGCGCATGCACAAATGGAAGGGTCAAATTAGTTTAATCAAGGGGATACTGCTCTAGCCCAAGCTCAAAGGCCACGTAATCAATGAAAGAAGCACAAATTGTGATGGGTTTTGTGCTAAACTCACTCACAAAACTAACACAAACGTCACATCAAAGAATGCCAGCCTGGCAATCCTCAGGTGTCCACAAAATGATCCAACGTCCCACAATATAGATCAAATGATTGAAGAAAATGATTGGCCAGGATTGAAAGTTTGGAAAGCAGGGCTAGAGGTCCTAGAAGCTTCAGCTGGGCATTATAAATAGGCCTCATCCTCTCACACACGAGATATCTAGTTTTAGGAATCGAGTCTTTTCTTTATATTTTTAGTTTTTAGTAATTTAGTTTAAATTCGTATTTCCATTAAATGTAATTTTCCTTTTTCAAGTAATGTAATCAGCTTCTTTAGTTAATGAAATTCAGTTTTTAGTGTTTTAAATCTCATATTCAAAGCTCTCATTTTAAGTCATAAGCTCTCTTAATAAGCTAAAATTGTCTCAATAAGCTCATATTAAGCTCTTTCAGTCTATAAGCTGAAATAGAGCTGTTTGAATTCAGTATTAACCTTATCTAAACCTTAAATCAGTTAAACCTATTATGGATCTTATTGGATTTAAGCTTTTGGAAGGGGATCTTAAACTTGGAAGAGATCCAGGACTATACTCTGCTTATTCATATGCTACGAGAGCTTGTAGTGCTTTATTGGGTTCCTTTTGTTCGCTAGAGGATCAAGTACGTTTCTCTTTTCTTCTTCTTTAATTCAGTATAAATGCTTGTTTTAGTTTATATTGTTATTTGCTTATCTCTTGCTTATTAGTGTTTAAATGTCTCTTCTAGTACTTATTAGTTGTTTGTCTTCATCTATTTTTGCTTAAGTAGTTATAGATCTTTAGTCATTAAATTCTGTCATAAAAATTCATAAAATCCAAAAATATTAGATTATATAGTTTAGATCTTAGATTAAAGCTTATTCAGTTGTTTAATCATGATTGCTAAGTTTGTTTTAAGCTAGTTTTTATCTGGTATTTAGTACTTGTTCACTAGATTTCTCTTAAAAAGCTTTTCTCAATTCTGTCATAATGGTTAAGTAGTGTTTGGTAGTGCACTTGGATTTTACCACTAGCTTATGTAAAACCCAAAGTTCGTACTGATGGGACCTTTGCACTACCAGTACTAACTTCCAAGTTGGTACTGCTTCCTCAATTAGTACTGTTAGCTTTAATCTCACTAGGATTAAGTTTAGTTTTAGCTTATTTAGTTTTAGTTTTCATTTTCTAGCTTATTTCATCGCTTATTTAGTTTTCAAAAGTCAGAATTGCACCAGCAGTACTTTCACTTGAAAGTACTGCTGAACTTTTACACTACCAGTACTACTTCCAACGTTAGTATGCTGTGTTTCTAGGCCTCATTTAGCTAAGTAATTTTAGGATTTTCTTATTAAATTCAGTGGATTAGTTTTCATATAGCGTTAATATTGTTTAAGTCTTTAAATTTCATTTTCTAGCTTATTATCTTGCTTATTTTTAATCTTACAAAAAGTTAAAAAGCCAAAAAAGTACTTAGAAACTTCTAGGGATTTATAATTTGTTAATTCGTCAGCCTTTAAGTCTAGATTTTATAGCCTATTTAGATAGATTATAAGTAGTTTTATAAGTCCTGAAAGTTTTAGAGTCTAGTTTATTTTTTGTTAAGCTTTTTAGCTTATTTGGATTTTGTGCACTTTGCTTATTTTCTGAGTTTGCTTAGTTCATGCTCAATTTCAGTAGCATAAAAGTAGTTTAAGCTTTAATTTCTTTTCATTTATAGATTAATCACATCATAAGCTCTTTAGAACTTCTTTCCTTTTGCATTTTTATCTAGTATTAAGTTTTTTATAGCTAATTTTCTAAAACCAAGGGTTAAGCCCTACTTTCTGAGGTCAGCTGCTTAATAAGCTCTTATTGAGCTTATTAGTGATTTTTAGATATAAGTCTTTTCATTAAAGTTGTTCCCACTAGCTCCCTCTACAACTTTGCTTCTTTGAGTTTTTCATTTTAAGCACTTTTCAAATTTCACCTTAATTCGGGCCTTAGCTTGTTATCGGGGTAGATTCTCAGGGTAGATAGTGTAACTTTTCGATCTTAGTTGTTTGCCAGTTAGTTCCCCCCGTCAGTAAGTGTTTTTCCCCGTTAGTCCTTTTCCTTTTTGCATCATTAGTCCATTAGTTAAGTTTTTAATAAGTTTATTAAGTTTTAATTAATAATTAGGGTTAAGTTTTAATTAGTTCAATTAAACTTTTATAAAAAGATAAAAATTAGGGCTTTTATTTTTAATAGTTTTCGGCAATTTTTCTTTATCTAGTGAAATTTTAGTTTACATTTTTAGGGATTTAAAATTGGTTTACTTGCTTATTTGTCATTTATTTGTTGCTTTTTAATTAAGTAGTAATAGCTTATCCAAAATATCTTTGTTCCATTCAAATCAGGATCCGAACCTAAACGTGGTTTCAATTTCACTAGTCGTTGGGGAAACGACCCGGGTGATCATACTTACCCGGTCAAACATACGTATATTATATATATTATATTATTTTTGTAAGTCTTAACTTTTTACCTTGGTTAAAGGTGAATAGTTGGAATTTACCTAAGTAGTATTATTATTATATATTTTATAGGTACGTAAGACTGCAATCAGTTTTTGGCGCCGTTGCCGGGGACTAGTGTTTACGATTCCTACGTTTTTGTTTGTCGATTTGGTTTGAAGATCCTTTCGTCCTCGAAAGTTTCATTCTTGTTTTTAAAATTAAAAAAAAAAAAAAAACTTGTCCTTTAAAAAGAAATAAAATAAACAAAGTTGGTAATCGAACACCAACAAATAATATCTTCTATTGAGATATTATCATTTCAATTTCCGGTGAACTTGCAATTGTTCCCAAATCGTAATCAAAGATTTAACACTTGCCATTTTGTGTCACTACCAAGTACGGCTCACCTTGAAAAGCAATTTTCAAGAGCTACCGTGAAGTAGTTGATTATTTGGTTTAAGTCTCTTTCGTGTAACCGTTAAAATAAAAAAATAAAATTTTTTTTTTTTTTTAGTGTAAAGTTTTGCTTTTTAATTGTTAGTTTTCCTTTTTTATGCGCACTCGTTCGCAATCTCGTAAACGTCGTCAACAACAAACTCTTCCGGTTGAACCAATTGTTGAACAAAACGTTGTTCCAATGGCCGACAATCGAACAATGGCCCAAATGTTACAAGCACCCATCGAAGGGTATGAAAATGCTATAGTTATTCCACCGATCAATGCTAACAATTTCGAGCTTAAGCAATCGTTAATCAATCTTGTGCAAAGTAATAAGTTTACGGGTAGACAAGATAAAATGCCTCAAGAAGGTTTCTTAGATAAAATGCCTCAAGAAGGTTTAGCGATAATTGAAAGCAAGTCAAAAGTTCGTTACTCCAGAAGTCGTGCTAATGATTCAAGAGTGAGTACGGATGCTCCTCTTTCTAATTCTTCATCTTCTAATAATTCTTTCGATATGCAACAAATAGCCGCTTCTCTCAAGGATAAGATGACTATTAAGATGAACAAGATGTTGAATGAAATGAAAGCTTTAGTTACTACTCCCGCACCAGTCAAAGCGGTCGAGGAAGTATGTGTTACTTGTGGATCAAATCACCATTTTAATCATTGTCCGTTAACTCAAAGTGGAAACGATTTTCCCGTATTTCATGACAACATCCAACAATTTCAACAAACCGCAGCCGTTGGCAATTTTTTCCAAAGAAACCAACCTTCCAATTTGGCAAGTCAAATGAGACCACTGGGTTTCAATCAACCGAATGTCCAAAACAATCAAAACCGATATCATGGAACCAAATCTAACTTCAACCAAAACCGTGGAGGAAACTTTAATCAAAACCGTCCAAACAACCAAAATCAAGTTTATCAAGCTCCACCATACCAAACACCAACCAATCAACCACCAATCAATCCAGTTTTACCTTACCAACCTCCAACAAATGGTGTTTTGAAAACGGATTTTGAAAGCTACGTCAAAGCAAATGATGCGATATTGAAGAATGTGCAAAGTCAAAATTGTAACACCCCCCAAAAATCAGGTCGCAGCGGAATGGTAACAATGGGGAGCTACTTCATAGTTCAAACGCACAAGTCACAGAAAACGACCTCAAAAGAGACGTTTTATAAAATGTCACATTCAATTTAGTAAAAATGTCAGCCACCGGGTTTCAATCAACCGAATGTCCAAACCAACCAAAACCGTTATCAAGGAACCAATCCTAATTTCAACCAAAACCGTGGAGGAAATTTTAATCAAAACCGTCAAAATCAAGTTTATCAAGCTCCACCATACCAAACACCAACCAATCAACCACAAATCAATCAAGTTTTACCTCACCAACCTCCAACAAATAGTGTGTCTAAAACGGAATTTGAGAATTATTCTAAAGCCAATGATGCGAACATGAATAATTTGCAAATGAAGTTGGATAATTTTCAAAATGATTTTCAAAGAGTTTACAATGAGTCTCAAAAGAAGCAAGATGATTTTCAGAAAATGATGCTCGGTTTCATGCAAAATTATCATACCAACCAACCTTCAAGTTCAAGTTCTTTACCAAGCAATACCATTCCAAACCCAAGAAATGAAGCCAAGGCCCCAAAAAAAATTAAACAACTCGTATGTGGTGTTTCATACATGGACCTCCAATTCCACCGCCGTAGGTGGAAAAAGGAAAGAGAGGTGACAAAGGATACGGAGCTACCAAGCACCGAAGACATCCAACCTCCTCCATTTGTCCATGAACAAACCAAAGACAAAGAACCAATCGAAGAACCTTCTTTCGTTGCCAACAAAGCCAAACCTAATTTGCCTTACCCATCAAGACTCAACAAGAAAAGATTCGTGAAACAGGATGATATCCTGCTTCAAAGTTTACAAGGAAATCTTCCGTAATCTTTCACTTTGAGCTAAGTTTCTCGATGCTCCTCATCATATGCCAAAGTATAGCTCCGATGTTTAAAAAAAAAGAATGCTTAACAACAAAACAAGTTAATTGAGTTAACCAAAACACCGTTGAATGAAAATTGGTAGTGCGGTTTGTCCTAAAAAAAGCTCCAGAAAAGCACGTGACCCGGTCCGAATTTCTCCATTCCATGTGATTTTTCAGAGTTCGATAGTTACTTAGCCCTTGCCGATTTAGGTGCTAGTATCAATCTTATGCCTTTATCCATCTGGAAAAAGCTTCAACTCTCAGGCCTAACCGAAACAAAAATGGTATTAGAATTAGCCGACCGTACAATTTCCAAACCAACCGGTGTAGCTGAAAATGTTTTTGTCAAAGTAGGAAAGTTTTACTTTCCCGCCGATTTCGTTGTTCTTGATTTTATAGCCGATCCTCGAGTACCATTAATACTCGGGCGACCCTTTCTTAGGACGGCTCATGCTTTAATCGATGTTTATGAAGGAGAGATTACTCTGAGAAATGATGATCAATCGTTAACCCTTAAATGTGGTGATAGCACCCTTCCATTTCAATACATACAATCTCGAATCATTGAAGAAAGATGATCTCATTGCTGTCCCCTGTGAGAATACCAACAAGATGATACTTGGATTTCCGCTTCCGTTTGCTTACAACAATCTTCCTCCCGTACTTCGACATCCGATTGGATTATTCTAATTCATCTCCAACACTGTACTCCCTTTTGAGAAAGTGATTTTCCTATATTGAGGAAGCCATGCTTTTAATATCAATCGATGATAAACCAGTTTCACAGTTTTCAATGCAAAACGTACTATGATCCCCCCAGGTGACATTCTCATACTCGAGCACTTCTCACAATATCATTTTACTACCCAAACCAAGGAGATTACTCACCCGGAATTCAAAAAGATCTTAAAGTTGTTGAACCAAAAGAATCTTCAGAAGAAATTCCCGAAGTCGATCTTAAAGAGTTACCTCCGCATCTCGAGTATGCGTTCTTAGAGGAAAATAACAAACTTCCAGTTATAATTTCAAAAGATTTGAGCCAAGAAGAAAAGACCTCACTCATTAATGTTCTCAAAAACAAAAAACAAGCAATTGCTTGGAAACTTTCTGATATCCGAGGCATAGATCCAGAGTTTTGCTCACACAAAATCCTTTTAGAAGATATTACCTACCAACCTTCAGATCCCCAAAAATCAAAGGAGGGTTAAAACCCAAATATCCACGACGACCATAAAGAAATAAAAGAAAAACTTCTTGACTCAGGAATTGATTTATCCAACTCGGATATTCCAATAGGGTTAGATCCGACCCATTGTGTTCCTAAAAAAGGTGGTATGACCGTTGTCACAAATGAAGAAAATGAGCTGGTGCCTACAAGATTAGTCACGGGATGGAGAGTTTGCATCGACTATCGAAAGTTGAACGAAGCGACTTGTAAAGACCATTTTCCGTTACCTTTCATGGACCCAGAATTGTTTTATATGCGAATTAGCCGAAGAAACGATTATATTGATTCTTCGATGGTTTATCCTGGGTATTTTCAAATTCCCATTGAACCTAAAGATCAAGAAAAAACTACTTTCACGTGCCCATACGGAACTTTCGCGTACCGTCGTATGCCATTCGGTTTGTGCAATGCTCCCGGAACTTTCCAACGTTGTATGATTGCCATTTTTCACGATATGATAGAGAAAACAATGGAAGTTTTCATGGACGATTTTTCAGTCTTTGGAGATTCTTTTTCGTCGTGTCTTGCCAATTTAGATAAAATGCTTAAAAGATGTGAAGACACCAAATTAGCACTAAATTGGGAAAAGAGCCATTTCATGTCATAAAGAAGGAATTTGTAATTTAGGACATAAGATCTCTAGAAAGGAATTGAAGTCGAATAGAAGCTAAAGTTGATGTTATTTTCTAAGCTTCTCACCCAACAACCGTCAACGGAATTCGAAGTTTTCTCTTGCGGGCATGCGGGATTCTATCTGAAGATTCTCAAGACTTTACAAAATCTGCTCGACCCATGACCCATCTTTTAGAGAAAAACACTCCTTTCATTTTTCGGAAGATTGCATTCTAGCCTTTCAAACATTGAAAAAGAAGCGACCAAAAGACCGAAAGCTCCAATTCTCAAATGCCCGAATTGGGACCAAAACCTTTTGAAAATCATGTGCGATGGCAAAATTGAATTAAATGCAATGAAGCGGTTTTTAGGGCAAAGGAAAGAGAAGCATTTCCGACCAATTCATTACGCTAGTAAGACAATGACTGAAGCAGAAACAAATTACACAACAACCGAGAAAGAGATGCTTGCAGTTGTTTATGCTTTCGAGAAGTTTCGATCATATCTAATCATGAACAAGAGTGTTGTTTACACAGACCACTCCGCTTTGAAATATCTTTTCAACAAGAAAGACGCCAAATGCAAGATGCTCGTTGGGTCTTACTTCTTCAGGAATTTGATTTTAAAGTTTATCGAATACCAAGGGCAGAAAACTAATGGCAGCCGATCACCTCTCTCGTCTTTGAAAACCATACGAGAATGTCCTTTGATCAAAAATGAAATTACCGAGACTTTTCCTTTAGAGACTTTAAGTGTGTTAACTTCAAAAGAACAAAGTACCCCGTGGTTTGCCGACTTTGCTACTACCGACGCGGGGAAATTCATTAAAAAGGAATGTCGACTCAAAAGAAAAACAAGTTCTATTAAAGATGTAAAACATTATTTTTGGGATGCCCCTTTTCCTTTCAATGACTTGTGCGTAATCAAATAATCCGAAAGGTGTAGTAGAATGGCAAAGAAAAGCTCTCGAAAATTCTCGAAGCTTGACCCAGTGAACCCACCGGGGGACCTACTAGCCAACTTTAACCGCCAAGAAGGTTTTTGATGCCGGTTTTTATTGGCCTACCATTTATAAGGATGCTTTCGAATTAATCAAATCTTGTGATGCTTGTCAAAGGCAAGGCAAAATCTCTCAACGTGATGAGATGCCTCAAAATGCAATCCAAGTTTGTGAGATTTTCGATTTATGGGGAATTGATTTTATGGGACCTTTTCCGTCGTCTAGGGTCACAAAATCTATTCTAGAACCGTCGATTATCATTCCAGTGGGTTGAAGCGAAAGCGCTCCCCACCAACGATGCTAGGGTAGTTGTTAAGTTCTTAAAATCCCTTTTCTCCCCATTCGGTGCTCCGGAGAGCAATCATAAGCGATCGTTGAAACCCATTTTTTTGTAACGACAAAATTTGAATAGAGTTAAGTCAAATATGGTGTCACCCATCGTCTTTCCCGACTCCTAACCACCCCTCAAACGAAGTGGACAAGTTGAAGTCACGAATCGTAGGTCTCAAAAGAATATTGGAGGGAAGAACGGAGGAGAAAACCGTGCTTTCAAGGTCAGTATAAATTAGATGATGCATTATGGGCTTTCCAGAACCGCTAAAACAAAAGAATTCCTATTGGATGTACCCCGTATAATGTTTAGTCTTGGAAAAAGCCGTGTCACTTACCAGTTTAGCTAGAACACAAAGCGTATTGGGCTCTAAAGCATGCTCAACTACGATTTAAAGACTGCAGGCGATCACGAAAGCTTCACTCAATGACTCAAGCGAGTTCGTGATCAACTTATGAGAATTCGCTAATCTACAAGGAGAAGACAAAGAAGTTACACGATTCCAAGATAAAGAACCGAATCTTCAATGTTGGTGATCAAGGATCATTACTTTTTCAACTCCCGATGAAGATTTTCCTCCGGTAAAGCTCAAGTCCCGTTGGTCCGGACTTTCCACCAATCAACCGAAGTTATCCTTATGGCACTGCAAAGTTGTCTCAGCCGAGGTTTCTAAGTTCAAAGTCCAACTGCCACCGTCTAAGCACTACTATGAGGGGATACACCACCATGTGGTTATCCAGTACCTCCAGACCGTTCCCTAAAGGACAACTTAAATTCAGGGATCGAGTCGAGCTTTTGCGACTCGGTGACCAAAAACAAGCCGCTCGTGGGAGTTCACCCCCATGCTTATCAATTTTCTTACTATTTAATTTTCTTAACCTCGCTCTAAAATGTGTTGTGATGTTGAGGGGGCCATCCTCTCGTTTCTCGTTGTTTGTTTGTCTGTGTGTGATTTGGCAGTGAGAAAGGGGGAAAAGGATTAACCCAACATTTCAAGAATCTCGCCTCAGTCGGTCCGTTGATTTATCCCTTTCTACTACGAGTTTCTCATCCTTTGTACGATAATAAAATTGGGAGATCCCAATATCCCTTTCATCATTAACGATAAACGAATTATCTTTGTCTACTTAATAAACGGCATAGATTTCGGTAGGAACCCGACTTAACATTGAGGGACAATGTTTTTCATTTTAGTTTGGGGAGGGAATCTAATCGATTTGATGTGCTAGCTTTATTGTGTTTCTCACGTACCCCGTTCTCGCCACAAAAATAGCAAAATTTAAATTTTTAATCTAAAAAAAAAAAAAAAAAAAAAATGTAAGACAAAAATGTAGGTTTTCCGCTTGTAAGAAAAGAAGTAATTTTTTTGAGACCCGATTGAATTGTAGAGTTCTAGCTTCCTCCTAACAATTAAATGATGATAGTTTATGCTAATCTCAGTATAGACTTTAAAACCCTTGCTAGACTTGATCCGTTTTAGTAAATGAAGACTTGTGCTATCTCAAGTAGATTTTAAATAATACGCCAAGTTGTGATTTTATAAGGCTAAGGTAATTGCAAAATCTCTTTTTGTGAAGAACAAGACATGAAAGTGTTATTATAAGTCAAGATATATAAAACATAGAAAGTTGGATTTCTTTCAAGCTCATATTTGTTAATCTGTGTTTTTTCTCCCATTAGTTTGTTTTCACCTCTAATAAAATGTTTACTAAATAGAGTTGTAGGTTTTTAGGTTTAATAATTAGCTAAAAGAAGTTTTCTTTAGTTCCTTTGTGATAGGGAGAGTACACATACAGGAATACTTAATTTGGCATAAAAATACAATAAATAAATAAATAAGTATCTCTGGCCATATTACTTCAACATCGTGTCGGAGGCGTGGCGATGTATGGAGTTTTCATATAACGTAGAGTCCGGTGTCATAATAAGATAGAATAACCTCTTGTCGACTACGGTTTTATTCTATCGATGTGGCTTCGAATAAAAGGCACCGGTTTTCCTTATATAATCCCAAATCGAAATATGTTTTGCTGCATCGTGTCGGAGGCGTGGCCGATGTTTAGCCTACCTAAAAGGACTGAGTTTAATAATATTGCTTAATTTTTGTCTTGTTTTGTCCTTCAAAGCCTAAGGTATATGGTGCAAGATTGGTTCATTCTTGTCTTAAAGAGCCTTCGGGTATATGACTTGAATGGTGCCTTGCTTAAGTAGACTAATAAAAGCCAAATTTTGATTGCCTCGATGTGGACTTTAATCTTGATTACATTTGATCTTTTGAGAAGGGCTAGGAGCTAATTATTGCGTTCTTAACCATTACACTTTATTTTCTGAATTAATAAGTATCGAAACAAAAGTCTTAAAGAGCCTTCGGGTATATGACTTAAGTAAAATCCTGAGATACAAAAGTAGGATTTGCGGGAGGAAAAGTAAGTACACAATTAGTATTTATGAGTAGTGTTAGTGTCATGACTTGTAATTAACGATGATCTTGTTTTTAAGCTTAGCATGGGAAAAGTGAAAAATCGGGGATGATGAAGTTATCTTTTAGACGCTTAATTGTGCTTTTTGTTCTATGATCCTAAAAGTTACCAATGTGGTAATGAAAACATTGCATTATGTCAACACAAATAAATTGTAGTTAGGTAGTTAATAATCAAGAAAAATCATAAAAAGAGAAAAATCTTAGAAAATGGGAAGTCGGGTGTTTTATAACTTGTGATCTCTTATCTCTCTCAAACAAAACTCTTTGCTACTTTTCAAAGGTTTAGTTTGGGGAATTTTCGAGGTATTTGGTTATAAGGCATGTAATATTGCGTGAGGACACACAATGTTTTAGTTTGGGGAATTTTGATAGTTGTTAAACTATACATATCAATTTATGCTTAAAAAGGCCCAATTCAACCCAAAACGGATCAAAAATGGCAAAAATGTGCTTGTATCTGAGTTTTATGTGTGCAGGTATGGATATGTCAAATATCGCAAGAAAACGATCAAAAACCAACAAGAAACGGGAAAAAGACAAAGAGTCAAGAGCAAGAGTGAGAAATCAGCCAGAGATCACAGCCGGATCAGCCCGACACAGCAATAAAAGAAGACAAAGGTCAAAATAAAGTCAAGGGGCTAGTTATGACAAGTATTCAAAGATTCAAGGGCTTATTTTGAAGTTATAAAGTTCAAGGACCAAAATTGACAAAAGAGGAAAGTGTTTTATTAAAGAAAGAAAGAGAGAAAGAACCACAAGGGCCGAACTTGCCTTTCTCAAACTTCGTTTATAACTACATGTGGGCGGGTGAAACGCAGGGGCCAAATGTGCCAACCTTTCAAACTTTCAAATAAACCCCGCTTTTATCGCAACAGCCTAACCTCCTCAACAACTTTTCCCGCCAACAATTACAACAAACCCAATCCCAAATTTACCCCACCCCCGCTCCTTTTTAAACAATCAAATTCGTTCATACACCTTCCCCAATCAAATCCTCAGGTGTCCACATCTTGATCAAACCGACAACAATTGATGAATCCAAATGATGAAGAAATGATGGCAGAGATTAAAGTTTGGTGAGCAAGGCTTAGAGTCCATAGGAAGTTTCAGATTGCATATAAAAAGACCTCACTTCTCACACACACACCATCTAGGTTTTAGTAGTCGATTTTTAGTTTTAATTTTTAGCTTAAATTCGTAATTTTCTTTAATGTAATTTTCTTTTTCAAGTATTGTAATCAGCTTCCTTAATTAATGAAAAATTCGTCTTTAGTTGTTTTAAAGCTCCTTTTCTTTGCAGCTCATTTCAAAAGTCATAAGCTCTCTTAATAAGCCAAAATTATCTCAATAAGCTCATATTAAGCTCTTTCAGTCTATAAGCTGAAATAGAGCTGTTTAAATTCAGTTTTAACCTTATCTAAACCTTAAATCAGTTAAATCTATTATGGATCTTATTGTATTTGAGCTTTTGGAAGGGGATCTTACCTGGAGAGATCCCTAGGACTTATACTTAGCTTATTAATAAGCTTGAGAGCTTGTAGCTGCCTTTATGGTTCCTTTTGGTTTAGCTATAGGAATCAAGTAAGTTTCCTTTTTCTTTATCTTCTAAATTCAGTTAAAATTTCTTTAGTTTTAGTTATAAAATTGCTTATTTGTTATTCTATTGCTTATTAGTGTTTTAAATGTCTCTTCTAGTACTTATTTAGTTGTTTGTTTCATCTGTTTTTGCTTAAATAGATATAGATCATTAGTTGCTAATTTATGTCATAAAAACTCATAAAATCCAAAAATATTGGTTTAATTAGTTAAGATCTTAGAATTTTGCTTATTCAGTTGTTTAATTCATCGATTGCCTAAGTTTGATTTAAGTAGTTTTTTTTATCTGGTATTTAGTACTTGTTCATTAGATTTCTCTTAAAAAGCTTTTCTCAACTCTGTCATAATGACAAAGGAGTGTTTGGTTTAGTGCATTTTCAAAATTGCACTAGCAGTACTAACCTGAGTTAGTACTGCTAAGCCTTTACACTACCAGTACTAACCTCCAAGTTAGTACTGCTTTCATAAGTTAGTACTGTTAGCTTTAATCTCAGTAGAATTAAGTTTAGGTTTTTTTTTAGGGGGCTTCTTTTAATTTTTATAAAACGATTTTAGTTATCATTTTCTAGCTTATTTTCATTGCTTATTTAGTTTTCAAAAGTCAATATTGCCTTCAAGAGCTACTTCTCACTTGAAAGATACTGCTGAACTTTTACACTAAAAGGTACTAACTTCGTTGTATCTGCTGTGTTACTCAGCCTCATTCTAGATAAATATTTTTAGGATTTAGTTTATAAAACTTTGTAGAACTTAGGTTTTCTATTTAGATTAATATAGTTTAAGTCTTTAATTTCATTTTCATAGTCATTGGCTTAGCTTATTTTGTTGTGTCAAAAAGTTAAAAAGCCAAAAACAGTACTTAGAATCTTTAGGATTTAAATTTGTTAACTTAGCTTATGGATCTAGATTTTCTAGCTTAATTAGATAGATTATAAGTAGTTTTATAAGTCTTTAAAGTTTTAGAGTTTAGTTTAGCCTTATAAACCTTTAAGCTCATTTGGAATTTGTGCGTACTTTGCTTATTTCCTAAGTTTGCGTATTTCTTGATCAATTTTAGTAGTATAAAAGTAGTTTAAGCTTTAATTTCTTTTCATTTATAGATTAATCGCATCATAAGCTCTTTAAGAACTCCTTCTTTTGCATTTTTATCTAGTTTTAAGTTTTTTATAGCTAAATTTCTAAAACCAAGGGTTAAGCCCTACTTTCTGAGGTCAGCTGCTTAATAAGCTCTTATTGAGCTTATTAATGATTTTTAGATATAAGTCTTTTCATTAAAATTGTTCCCACTAGCTTCCTTTACAACTTTGCTTCTTTGAGTTTTTCATTTTAAGCACTTTTCAAATTTCACCTTAATTCGGGCCTTAGCTTGTTATCGGGGTAGATTCTCAGGGTAGATAGTGTAACTTTTCGATCTTAGTTGTTTGCCAGTTAGTTCCCCCCGTCAGTAAGTGTTTTCCCCGTTAATCCTTTCCTTTTTCATTTATTAGTCCATTAGTTAAGTTTTTAATAAGTTTATTAAGTTTTAATTAATAATTAGGGTTAAGTTTTAATTAGTTTAATTAAACTTTTTATAAAAAGTTAAAAACTTAGTTTTATTTTTTAATAGTTTTCGGAACATTTTTCTTTACCTAGTGACAATTTAGTTTACATGTTTTTAGGGATTTTTAAAATTAGTTTACTGCTTAAAGTGTCATTATTGTGCTTCTTAATTTCATATATAGCGTATCCAAAATATCTTTGTTCAATTCAAAATCAGGATACGACTTAAAACGTGGTTTCAATTTCACTAGTCTCGTTGGGGGAGGAAACGACCCGGGTGATCTACTTGCCGAGTCAAACTTCGGTATTATATATTATATTATATATTTTTGACGAGTGAATTTTATTCAAGGGTAACTGGTAAACTTCTTTATTTACTCATTTTAAAAGTATGATATTTTTGAGAGTGATGAAATATTTATATTATATATACTTTGGTGTGTGTTGGATGCTTACTGGTCATATGGGTGACTTAAAACCTTGGCATTATCCTATATAAACATGTGCTTACTCATTTTTAGTGTATCTAATTATATTCACAAGCCACCAACAAATTTTTTCTCTCCCTCCTTCCCTCTTGAATCCTACGTCTCACATACACCCTTTTAGGTTTCCACATCTTTGATTTCTATCAAGATTCAATCATTCCAAGTTTATTTCTAAGGTTACCTAAGGTGTTTCAAGTATTGGCTTCTTTGATTTTAGGGTTTCTTCAAGAATTACAAATTAGGTTTGGTTATTATTTGGGTTTTTCAAGATCTAGTGATTTTGGGGGTTTATAGATCTTGGTGTTATTGCTTCTTGGTCTTTATTCTTGTAAGTGTCTTAGTTCTTTCTTTGGGGTTTAATTATGTTCTTCTTTATGTTCAAGATCAATACATCCACTATGTTGTGTTTTAATTTTGAAAAGATTTTAATGCAAGATAGCTTTTTTATAAATAATGATGTTACTTTTGTTTCAATAGTTAAATATTATGTCTTGGTGAGATGAGAGTTGAATGAGAGTTGCAACAATAGAAATGAAGGGATTAGGTTAGATTTAGGTATGGTTTTGTGGTGGATTAGTTATGAATAGAGATTAGGATAGACTAGGCACTATTGTGAAGTTTGGGTGGATTCTTGGTGGAGTTTTTTTTTTGACTAAAAAGTGTTTGCTGTTCCTGAATTGGTTTTTTGAGTTTTGTTCGACCTAAAAAAGGTTTTTATTAGGCGTTAAAAATAGTTTTTGAAGAGCTTGTTTTGAATAGATAGTTTTTCATATGTCACACATTAAAATCGGACTTAAAACGGCCAAGTTATAGTCAAATGGAACTTGAAACATTTTTCTGCAAAACCAAGTGAATTGTTGCTGATGTGAATAGTAAAATGAGTTTTCGGACACTTATGGACATTTTTAGATTTTAAACACTAGCGAAAACATATGTAAAAATATATATTGATTTAGTATCTATTTAATGACGTAACTTAACGTAGTTTAGAAAAACGATAAAGTTAATAAAAAATAGTATGTTTGGTAAAAAATTTAGCGAAAACGGAATGGAAAGTTAAACGACCAAGGCTAGTTAGTGCGTTTTGAGAATATGCAAACTTAACAAATATAGGGGACGGTATTAACGTCTTGAAACTAAAAACTTTCCTAAAATAGAAACTTTCTAAAAATAGTAATTTTGGTTAAACGCCAAGACTTAACGAAAAACTATACGATTTTATTACGTCATGATTTGATAATCAAACTAAAGCAAACACACATGGATGTCTTTTGGTGATGAACATATTGTGCAATTCTTGGCATGCTTTTCGTGTTTCTGAGACGCGTTATTATTCTAGGTTGCGGCTAGATTTCTATATCATCTTTTACTTGCGTGATTATCATTTGCTCATTTTTGCTAAGGTGAGTTCATAGCCCCATGTTTTACTACTTTTGCCTAAGTAGCGAATAGACCACTAATGCCCGAATTATCATAAACCGTTAATTGCTTAACCGACCGTACTGGTTAAGTGAACGCGAATGTTGTAAATAGATCTATTAGGAGTAATTATCCCTATCCGGGTAAGTAGCGCTTACTAGTTTTGGAGGTCCGAACAAACAGATATATACCATGTCGGATTGTCAATAGGTGATCCTGGTCAGATACCTTTAGGGCGCAAAATACTATTTGACATATAAAATGCTTCCTTTTAAATTGAGCTTCGGTGTCATGAGCTTAGTGCAAACGTAAATGCTTTTTATGTGAAGTTGTATCTCCTATAACTGTCACGTGCGTACTGTGAACTTGTGGTCCACCTTTAATATTAAATTTAAACCTATGAATTCACTCAACTTTATGTTGACCATTTTAGCATGTTTTTCTCAGGTGCTTAGCTATGAATGTCTTTGCTTGCTTTATGGTGTTGCCTTGCATTGGACCAATTTCAAAAGCTTTTATTATCTATGTTAACATCATTGTCAAACTTTTAAACCTTTTATCCGCTTCCGCATATTATCGTTGGGCCTATGTAAAACTTTAACTATTTTAATCAATGCAACGATGTTGGATTTTAAACGTACCCTTAGAGGTCGTTCTTTGTATCTTGTGTGATGTGTATTATGATGTCACGCCCCCGGACACGTGTTTCTGACTAGGCCCCGTTTGGGGGTGTGACAGATTGGTATCCAGAGCCAAGGTTTATAGGAAAAGGTTAATAGTATATCTAGGTCTGGGCTATAACCTGTATGTGATCCTATGTGCTTTTACCTGCTTACATATATATCTTATAATAATAGCGTTTAATATATATATATATAAGTACTGATTGTATATATCATATTGCCATAATTACTTTATTCACCATTTTGCCATATCAAATTTTTGCATCATGCTTATCTTCTTGATTTTGCTTGCACGTTGCATGGTTTCATATAAAGAGATTTATATAAACTTATGCTTGTGTAGGTCATGGTTGCTCTTATTATTTCTATTTCATCTGATTCATCTGAGGAGAGCGTGGGCTCTCATGCCCTACAAATGATTCTCTTTGGTGTTATTCCTGCTATTATCCTTGTTATCACTGAGGTTCTTATTATTCCAGTTGACCCTATAGTTACACCTGAGGTGGGGGCAGTTCTAGTCGTCTCACCTACTGGGGTACTTGATTTAGTGGATTATTCATCTTCTTCTAATTCTAATCCATCGGATGATTCTCTACCTCTCGCACCCGATTTGCCATTGGTTTCACCCTTTTTGTGTTCTGATGACTCGGAGGCGGACGGTGAGTCCGAGCCTGCTGAGCAAAGACCCGTATCGTCATCTCATGATACTCTTGCGCCATTATTAAAGTTCCCCCTTGCACTTGTTGTTGCCCCACCCGGGATTCGTCGACGTTCAGTGACTCTTATCCGACCGGTGACGCTATTCCTTTCGGTCGACTTTATCACACCCACCTCAATGGGTCACGTATGTTGTTGACTGCGAGGAAGAGAGTTGGACCTATTCCTACTGTAAGACATCACATCACTTGGATCATTTTACTTCTGGATCATCGAGTCATTCATCTTCAGATCATTCATCATCTGGGCATTCTATTTCAGGTCATTCTTTATCCGGACATACACTACCAGACACCACCGATGCTGATTAATCTACACCACATAGATTTGTTCATCGATCACTTGCTAGGACTCCACGACGTAGTGAGGCTTTTAGACGTTGGAGGTCTGCATCATTGTCTACCCCTTACCCACCGACTACATCAGAGTCATCCTTAGGTTCATCTTCTGAGAGGTCTTTGGATTCATCTTCACCTTCTTCTAGGTCATCTTGCAAGAGATGTAGGTCCCCTACTGCTTCGGCACCATCACTTACTCATGTTTTGAGGTTGATAGCCCCTACTCCTGCTGATCTTTTACCACCTTACAAGAGGTTTAGAGATTCATACTTATCAGAGGATAGCAGAGAGGAGTATATGGAGGTGGATACTATTGATGCAGAGGCTAATGCAGATGTAGCTATTAGCGAGGGAGTTGTAGCCCACCCTGAGGATAGTATAGATATGGGAGTTGAGATTGCTGCTAGTGATGTAAGGGATGATGATGAGGAGTTTGAGGCAGAGGCTAGTGCGGCTGATACGAGAGAGATCGATCTAGATCCATTGGCTATTGGTGATAGTTCTGAGTCTTCTAGAGGAGGTATTCCTGATCTTGAGGATACCATTTATGATATAGTTCACTACATGTCAGAGGTTCGTATTGATAAGATTACTGAGATTGAGACCACTCAGAGATAGTTGGAGACTAGTCAGTTGGTAGCTAGTGGAGAGAGAGCTAGTTTGGTTAATAGGATTGGGAGTTTAAGACTGGAGTACCTAATGGTTCGAGCCATGTTGAGTATAGAGAGAGATCGGATTGATAGTCTTCGTTGGCACATGGCACTTTCACAGGAGGAGTTTTGTCAGGTTCGTAGGAATCGTGATGATACTCGAAGGAGACTTAGGAGGTTGGAGTCGTATGTTAAGAGGCATTTGAGTTTTCGCCCTTAGACTAGTAGTACCATGATCATGTAGGACATTAGACTGATGGTTAGGTCTAGATGTTAACAGTAGAAATAATCGTAAATCATGTACCTATTTTGGATTGGTTGTAACTGAATTATGCTTTTATTCATGAAATGAAAAGCTTCTTTTGATTCTTTCGCATATTTATCTTATTGTTATTTACTTGTTTTGGCAAGACATGTTCTATTATGTTTTCTATATAAACCTTATTTACCATTTACAATGGCTATATCTCATATGGAATCTCACCGTGTGATATATCTTGTGATGTAGAACAATGACTATCACTCGCTCCGGTATGACCCTTGAAGCAATCGAAGAACTCGTTAACCGATGGGTGGAAGAAGCATTGGTTGCTTATGAGGAAGCCCGTGCTGCTAACGCTCTCGAAGCTGAAAATCAAAGCCAAAATAGCAGTAACGGCGATAATAGAAATAGTGAAAATGGAAATGGTGGAAATGGAAATGGAAATCCAAATGAGAATGGTAGAGGTGATAGACCTATTGCTAGATAATGCACCTACCAGGACTTCATGAAGTGTTAACCACTCAACTTCAAGGGAACGGAAAGAGTTGTCGGATTGATAAGATGGTTTGAGAAGATGGAAACAGTGTTCCATATCAGCAATTGTCCAGAGAAATACCAAGTCAAGTATGCTACTTGCATACTGTTAAACAGTGCACTAACTTGGTGGAACTCACATAAGAGGACTATTGGAACTGATGTTGCATTCGCCATATCATGGAGAGAGCTCATGAAGTTAATGGCTGAAGTGTACTGCCCAAGAAATGAAATTCAAAAGATGGAATCTGAACTTTAGAATTTGACAGTGAAGAACAATGATTTGGCTGCCTATACTCAGAGATTTGAAGAGTTGACTATGATGTGCACCAAAATGGTCCCCGAGGAGGAGGATCGGGTTGAGAAATTCATTGGAGGACTCCCTGATAACATCTAAGGGAATGTAATTGCTGTTGAACCTACAAAACTTCAAGATGATGACTGAATTGCTAACAACTTAATGGACCAAAAGTTGAAGGGATATGCTATGAAAAATGCTGAGAACAAAAGAAGATTGGAGGTCAATCAGAAGACAACCGTGGACAACAGACACCATTCAAAAGGCCAAATGTTGGAGGTCAGAATGTGGCGAGAGCCTATATGGCTGGCAACAATGAGAGAAAAACCCATTATAATTGGGACCGGTTGCCTATCTGTATCAAGTGTAAAGATTTTTTTTGTTTTCCCTTTTTTTTTATTTTCATGAAGGGCCTTGCACTGTGAGATGTGGGAAGTGCAACAAGGTTGGGCATTTGACCCAGGATTGTAAGGTCACAAATTCCACTACTTCTACTCAGAGAGGTCAAGTAGTTAATCAGAGAGTTTTAACTTGTTTCGAGTGTGGAAGGCAAGGACACTTCAGGAGTGATTGCCCAAAGTTGAAAGATCAAAACCGTGGAAACAAGACTGGAAACAAGAATGGAGTTGGCGAAGCAAGAGGAAAAGCAAATGTGCTAGGTGGAGGAGAAGCTAACCTTGATTCGAATGTCGTCAAGGGTACGTTTCTTCTCAATAACCATTATGCTTCTATGTTATTTGATTCGGGTGTCGATCGAAGTTTTATGTTGACTACCTTTAGTACCTTGCTTGATATAACCCCCGATACTTTAGACGTTAGCTATGCTGTCGAATTAGCTAACAGGAGAATTTCTAAGACTATTACCATACTTAGAGGTTGTACGTTAGGATTATTAGGCCACCCATTCAATGTTGACCTAATGCCGGTAGAACTTGGTAGTTTTGACGTCATCATCAGCATAGATTGGTTAGCGAACCATCATACGGTGATCGTTTGCGATGAGAAAATCATGCAAATTCCCTATGGAGATGAAGTTTTGATAGTTCAAGGAGATAGAGACGGAAAAGGAGTGAAATTGAAGTTGGGCATTATATCGTGCACTAAAACTCATAAATATATTAAGAGAGGTTGCCCAATTTTTCTGGCACAAGTGACAAAGAAGGAAACCGAAGACAAGTCAGAGGAGAAGCGACTTGAGGACGTGCCGAATGTACGGGACTTTTCGGAGGCATTCCTAGAGGATTTTCCTGGATTACCGCCAACGCGACAAGTTGAATTTCAAATCGATTTGGTCCCTGGTGCCGCACCTGTGGCGCGAGCTTCATATAGATTAGCACCATCAGAACTGCAAGAATTGTCTACTCAGCTACAAGAACTTTCTGACAAGGGATTTATAAGACCTAGTTCCTCGCCCTGGGGAGCCCCGGTCTTGTTTGTTAAAAAGAAAGATGGATCTTTTCAGATGTGTATTGATTATCGTGAACTGAACAATCTGACTGTAAAGAATCAATATCCACTTCCGAGAATTGACGACTTATTTGATCAGTTGCAAGGATCAAGAGTCTACTCTAAGATCGAGCTGAGATCTGATTATCACTAACTCAGAGTTCGAGAGGAAAACATTCCAAAGACAGCGTTTAGGACACGCTACGGTCACTATGAGTTTCAAGTGATGCCGTTTGGACTGACCAACACACCGGCAGTATTCATGGATTTGATGAATCGGGTGTGCAAATCGTACTTAGATAAGTTCATGATCATTTTCATTTATGACATCTCGATCTACTCCAAGAGCAAAGAAGAGCACGCATAACACCTTAAGTCAATTTTGGAGTTGCTTAAGAAGGAAGAATTGTACTCCAAGTTTTTGAAGTGTAAATTTTGGCTGTCGAAGGTATAATTTCTTGGTCACATGATTGATAGTGAAGGCATTCACGTAGACCCAACTAAGATTGAGTCAATCAAGGATTGGGCATCGCCCAGGACTCCGACAGAGATTCATCAATTTTTAGGTCTTGCTGGCTATTACCGAAGATTTATGGAAGGTTTCTCAAAAATTGCCAAACCTATGACGAAGCTGACTCAAAAGAACATGAAGTTTGATTAGAGTGAAAAGGTAGAAGTTGCATTTCAACTGTTGAAGTAGAAATTATGTAGTGCACCGATCTTATCTTTACCCGAAGGTAGTGAAAATTTCATGGTTTACTGTGATGCTTCTCGTAAAGGATTAGGCGCAGTTTTGATGCAAAAGGAGAAAGTCATAGCCTATGTGTCATGTCAACTTAAGATTCATGAGAAGAATTACACTACACATGACTTAGAGCTTGGAGCTGTAATGTTTGCTCTTAAAATGTAGAGACATTATTTGTATGGCACAAAATGTGTTGTGTTCACTGATCACAAGAGTTTGCAACACATTCTAGATCAAAAAGAGTTAAACATGAGACATCGTAGATGGTTAGAGCTGTTGAGCGACTATGAGTGCGAGATTTGTTATCATCCAGGAAAGGCGAACGTGGTGGCGGATGCCTTGAGCCGAAAGGAATGGATTAAGCCGCTACGAGTTCGAGCTTTGGTTTTGACGATTGGTCTGAACCTTCCTATGCAAATTTTAAACACTCAAGTTAAGGCGAGAAAGGAGGAGAATTTTGGAATCAAAGATCTGTGTGGTACGATTAAGACGCTAGAGCCACGTGTTAATGGAATGTTATGCTTGAGGAATAGAAGTTAGATACCATGTTTTGGTGACTTAAGAGAGTTGATTATGCACGAGTCGCATAAGTCAAAATATTCAATTCATCCTGGATCGGACAAGATGTACCAAGATGTAAAGAAACTATATTGGTGGCCGAATATAAAAACAGAGATTGCCACCTACGTTAGTAAATGTTTGACATGTGCCAAAGTCAAGGCCGAATACCAAAAACCATCCGGTTTGTTGGTTCAACCTGTGATCCCAGTATGGAAGTGGGAGAACATTACTATGGATTTCGTTACTAAGTTACCAAAGACATCGTCTAGTCAAGACACAATTTGGGTAATTGTTGACCGACTCACAAAGTCTGCTCACTTTTTACCAATGAAGGAAACCGACTCAATGGAGAAGTTAACGAGACAATACTTGATGGAAGTAGTCTCAAGACATGGAAGTTCCATTTAGATTATTTTGATACCGAGACAGTACGTTTACCTCTTCATTTTCTGGAAATCGCTGAAACGAAGCCTTAGGTACTCAATTGGGATAAGAAGTACAGCTACCATCCACATACTGATGGTCATAGTGAAAGAACCATCCAAACCTTAGAGGACATGCTACGTGCTTGTATTATCTGTGATTTGGGAAAGGTTGGGATAGACACCTACCTTTGGTGGAGTTTTTCTTACAGACAACAGTTATCACACGAGTATTAAAGCTACACTGTTAGAAGCTCTTTATGGTCAAAAATGTAGAACGCCTATTTTTATGGCTGAGGAGTTAGAAGACGCTCAGCTCACTGCCCGGAAATAATCCATGAAACAACTAGAAGATCATTCAGATCAAGAAGCGTATTCAACCTGCACGAGATAGACAAAAGAGCTACGCCGAACAGGAGACGTAAGCCATTGGAATTTGAGGTTGTAGACAAGGTCATTATGAAAGTGCGCCCGTGGAAAGGAGTGTACTTTTCGACAAAGGGGAAGTTGAACCCTCGCTATATGGACCTTCAAGATCTTGATAAAGTAGTGAACGACTTGCGTATCGGACTGAACTCTCAAACATAGATCCGAGTTCATAGTACATTTCATGTTTTCCAATCTGAAGAAGTGGTCTCGTAACGAACCACTAGCTATTCTTTTTGGATTAGATCCAGAATTTGATGACAAGCTTAATTTCATTGAATAACAGATTGAAATTTTTGATCGAGAGTTAACGGATGGGAGCAAAGCCACATTCCAATCATGAAGGTCGTCAAATCGAGGTGGGGCCCGGTTTACTTGGAGCGCGAGACCAAATAAAGAAAAAGTACCCACAACTTTTCGTTAGCCCTTCGTCCTCGGCTTAGCTTTGAGGACAAAGCTTCTTTAACAGGAGACAGAATGTCACACCTTGAAAATTTTCAGGTCAATACTTTAAACTAGTCCGAACATATTTTATGATTTTATAACGTTACAACAGTTTTGAATCTGGCATTTTAACCGGCAAAGAAGTTAACCCGGCGTAGAAAATCTAAAAAACGTCATCGGACGCGTTCCGACATCAGATTTTGATTAGTTTAGGAAATTATAAAGATTTATTTTATCTTTTCTAAGTAATTTATCTAAGAATTTATACGATGCACTCCCTGTATTATAAAATTTACGTCCTAAACGATTAAATAGCGTTTTTGTGCGTTTTAGAACAAACGGAACCCCGAAACTCAAACCACTTTCGTGTCAAACTCTAGATATCGAATGTCCTCGTGTTAATAAGTCAAAGATTTTGTATATATCCCCCCTTACAGCCACTTCACACGCATACACATTCTAAATTACTTCCCAGGGGGATAGTGACCTCTTTGTTCTTAACCTCCCCAATGGCACCAACACCTAACTTATATAGATTTGTCACCTGCAGTGGTGAGGAAGCCACAAAGGTACTACTTGAAGTGGATTTAGAATTAACGTAAGACATGGAGACCAAGCAAACAATGAACCCTTCCCCCCCCCCCCTCCTTATGCCTAATTGGCCTATATCGGACGAACCACAAGGACCATGAGGTCCTTGGTTCACTCTTTTTGCTAGTCACCCACTCCTAGTCCCAAAAATATCTTAAACCCTAGAACCTTTCCCTATATAAACACCACTTATGAGGATTTTAGGTCATTCATCACAATACTATCCTCAACAAAAGTTCACACATCTCTCCCTCTCTTTCTCTTGGGTCTCGACAAGAAAACAACACCAACAACATTCCATAGTTTTGATTTTGTTAAGATCCATCTATTTTAATCTTATTTGTAACCATATCTAAGGGTGTTCTAAAGGTTTGATCATAGTTTTTTAAGGTTTTTCTTCAAGATCTAAGTTAGGATTTCAAGATTTGTTGTTGGGTTTTATAGATCTATTATTT